>CAUYRH010011106.1:0-31342 GCA_963574655.1 Perodicticus potto | reverse complement strand
GCCGCTCACGGCCCGGGGCAGCCAGCAGTACCGCGCGCTCACGGTGCCCGAGCTCACCCAGCAGATGTTCGACGCCAAGAACATGATGGCCGCCTGCGACCCGCGCCACGGCCGCTACCTGACGGTGGCCACCGTCTTCCGAGGGCCCATGTCCATGAAGGAGGTGGACGAGCAGATGCTGGCCATCCAGAACAAGAACAGCAGCTACTTCGTGGAGTGGATCCCCAACAACGTCAAGGTGGCCGTGTGTGACATCCCGCCCCGCGGCCTCAAGATGTCCTCCACCTTCATCGGCAACAGCACGGCCATCCAGGAGCTGTTCAAGCGCATCTCGGAGCAGTTCTCCGCCATGTTCCGGCGCAAGGCCTTCCTGCACTGGTTCACGGGCGAGGGCATGGACGAGATGGAGTTCACCGAGGCCGAGAGCAACATGAACGACCTGGTGTCCGAGTACCAGCAGTACCAGGACGCCACTGCCAACGACGGGGAAGACGCTTTCGAGGACGATGAAGAGGAGCTGGATGAATAGAGCAGCATCCCCAGCTCAGATGCGGAAATGCACGTTTGTCTCAAGCCTGTGGCCTGAGTGGGCAGTTGGCTGAACCCGTGGGTCCAGGCCCTCACTAATACAACAAAGTGGGGCTAACAGTCATCTAGAACAAAGAAAAATAAAATAGTAGGAATTCCACCCCATCCGAAGCGCAGACTACACAGATTTTCTACTAGAGGACTTGAAAGAAGGCTACAGAATCACTGGTGTCCTCCACATGCTCACGTCTGAGCATTAGCAGGGCGTTCACACCCACGCGACCCCTGCAGCCTACAGTGCCCTGAGTGTGCAGCATGGAACTTTGAGATAACAATTCATAATAAAATACTAAACCCGTGCCTTTGTGTCTTCCAGCCCTGTGTTTGTGGGACCCTGGCTACTGGTCTCTCCTTGGGCTGAGCACCTCCCAACCCCATCACTAGAACAGCAGAGGGAAGGGCTCTTCTTAAACGGGCGGCTTTACCGGGACAACCAAAACCTTCCGGAGCCTGAAAGCAGTGACAGCACTACACATGCCCTCCTGCCCGCTGGCAGCCATCCAGTCCTCTCCTAGGGTCAGCAGTCTATCATCTGGCCAAGACAAGCCCTAGGCTGGGAACACCCGCCCTTCTTGCCAGAGTAGCCACGGAGATGCAGTTCAGCCTTCCAAAGCCGTGGTGTGGCAGCCAGGCCTGGCACAAAGGGTGGAGGGCCCCTTTCTGTTATAACCTGTCGCCACTGCTTTGTAGAAGATCTCAAAGTCAGGTTAGCTGGCCAGTCATTGGTATGAAGCTTGCTGCTCCCAATGTTCTGGTCTGCTTCTTCCTACCTCAGGTTGGCTATGAACATGTGACTGCTCCAGCCCTCAGCATGGATGTGGCACATCACCTCCAAGTGGGAGTGTCACACGCTAGTGCCAACTTCCTGCTCTGCCCCTCTGGGTCTTAACAGTCACACTGGGTGCAGCCTTCTGACCTGTCTGGGTGGGACCAAGACAAATGAACCTGTTATCTGGAGCCCCAAGGGCTAGGGCTGCCCAGGGTGTTACCACAGTACCCACACTCTGTGACCCCAGACTGACATTCACTGAGTGACTGTTTTGTATGAAAGCTTCAACCTTGTCAGATGACAAGCTCATCGATAAACATAGCACCATGGCTTGAGTTGGGCACAGATACCATGTAAAGAAAATCTGACCTACTTGTGAGACTACAGTAAAAATAAATCCTACCAGCTCACCACCCTCATCTACCCTGGAAATACGCTCAGCTGGACCTTAGAGAACAGGCTCTACCTGACCCCTCCTTGTCCAGACCAGGACACCTGGGCAGGATGGAGGAGCCTTACTTATTTACTTACGGGACTGGCGGCCCGTGAAATGCCCAGAGCCTAAGGCTTACCTCCCAGAAAATGCAGGGCGATGAGGGCGCTGTCTGATCGGCCACCTCATGGGCAACTGTTATATACCCTGAATCTGCCTGACCTGCAGTGTCCCCTCCCTCAGCCCCCCAGGTCCCAGCCAGCATCCTGCAGCGTGTGGGACGGGGTCCCCTTGCCATCTGCCATCCATATGGAAAGGGCCCACTAAGCACCCTACAGCTGGGTCTTAACACCTAGGACCAACTGTTTATGAGCCACCTCTCTCAAGCACCCTGTGAGGAGAGGTGCCCAGCATCTCACTCCTGGGGTCCCCAGGCCCAAGGGAGATGCAGGGGGAGGCAGAGCTGAGGCGGCCCCTGTGCTTCTTGGACGCGAGTCTGTGGAGTCCCAGCGGCTGCTGCCGTGGCCCTGAGGCGGCAGTAGTATGTTGGCCTGCAGCAGAGTGGCCACAGGACAGGGGACTAGTCAGGCAGTCACCACCACCGTAGCATCAACAATATGCGAGTTGAAATAACATCAAAGGAGGCTGCTCAAAAAGTATTGAAAAATACAGGGACATCTGGCACTTCCATGTCCAGGTCTGACATGTGAACTCAGCAAATTCCTAAGGGTTTTATTTGGTTTGCAACACTGCAGGCTCCGCCCTTCTGGAACCCCACAAGCCTCTCCTTTCTTGTAGAGAATGGAAGCAGCTCACACTGTGACCACTTCCAAGATGCACAGGGGCCCTAGAGGGCTCACTAGTTCAGTCCCACTGTCCCTTTTTTTGTTGCCCTGGGTAGAGTGGTGTGGTGTCACAGCTCACAGCAACCTCCAACTCTTAGGCTTTCTTGCCTCGGTTATTCTAGTTTTAGAGACGGGGGTCTCGCTCTTACTCAGGCTGGTCTTGAACTCATGAGCTCAGGTGATCCACCTGCCTCGGCCTCCCAGAATGCAGGATTAGAGGCATGAGCCATGGTGCCTGGCCCCGCTGTCCCTTTTCTGAGATCCAGGTGACGCAGCACAGCCTGCCAGGCCCATTAAGAGACCCAGGAGGTGTGACGGACATGTGGTCCCAACAGGTCTCGTGAGGACCTAAACATCAGAGACTC
The DNA here is from genome assembly GCA_963574655.1 of Perodicticus potto. NCBI lineage: Eukaryota > Metazoa > Chordata > Mammalia > Primates > Lorisidae > Perodicticus > Perodicticus potto. Next base: position 28,342 of record CAUYRH010011106.1, on the reverse strand, counting down.
TTACATCAGACGACTCAGGGCTGACATACTCCGTCCAAGGTCAGTGAGTCACTACAGGACACACAAATTCACAATGACCCCTGTGAGACAGGGATTATGAGGAGTCCACTCTGTAAAGCAAGAATACTTAATTTCTTTATGTTTTCTCCAAGTACCCCCAACATAAATAGTGACCCTTTGTGTGTTCAGAAAAAAAGCACAGTGTTTACATTTTATTTTTGATGTAAAGAAGCCATATTTACATAATACATTCATGTTTAAATATGTTACAGCTCTCTGTAGAAAACCATTAAGACAGTGACGAGTGATCTGGATTTGATCTTTAAAATATTAAGTCAAATTAAAACATTCTTATCCAGACTCTGATTTAATTTCACAGCCCATTTGCAGAGGGAAACTGAAGAGAATAGCAACAAAGAGTGGGTGATGAAAAGAGAAAAACGCCCTCCCACGCTGGTGGGAGTCCACATCCCTGACCAGCCCTCACACCTCCAGCCAGGCCACAGGGACCAGCCTTCCTGGTGCTGGGCTCCACTATTCCGCTGCCATCTGGGAGCCCAGCAAGGCTGTGGGACACTGTGAGTCTTCCTTGGGACCCTTGGAACGTCCCCTGCCATCCTTCTGTGACTTCCAAGGCTGAGGGTCAAGGCCTCCTCTCCCCATCAGGTCAGCTGGGTCAGTAGTTGGCTAAAATCCACCTAGCAGCGCTCTCACTCTTCTGAAAGCCAGGATGTGTGCACACTGAAGTCAGCAGGACAGGCTAGAGCAGCCGCCCTCTGTGGACCTAGTTGGCGACTTTCTCCCCTGGGGGCTCCTCCTTCTCCTTCTCCCGCTCTTTGTTCCAGTCCTTCAAGCCTTCTGGAAGGGAGGTGTCCTCATCCAGGCTGCCTGTCCCTTCCACAAATTCTTCATAGGTAGATTTTTCCGCAAATGGTCTGGGGCCCAAAAGTTCAACCATATCATTCTTATCTAATACTTCTTTTTCTAACAATAGAAGAGCAACCTGAAATACGAAAACTCCCATTAACTACTGTTACTTAGCAAAATCTATTCAGAAGTAATAGTGTTTTTATTTCTAAGTGACCCCCTCCCAAAAAAGGACTTAAGATCTCTGAAAAAGATGTCTCAGACATTAAGATCACATAATTTTTGAGTAAGATGTGCAAATTACTGGAAACAACAACTATCCATCAGTAAGGGAAGGCCTAGACACGTGTTGATACAACGTACATCTACACAGTAAGTGTGTGCCTGTAATAAAGAGCAAGGAAGCTGCTTGATAGACATCTTGAGCCATGTATTTCAATGAAAAAACCCAAGGTACACATGTACAGTATGTTACATTTGCTTGTGAGAGGTGAGAATACACAGTAGAGCCTCCATAGCTGATCACTCCACTGCACTGACCACCTCCATGGTGACAGTTTGTTACAGCCCATTGAGTGGTCAATTTACAGAGGCCACGCTATACTTTTATGTGCTGTTAAAGCAAAATAAGCAGGAATCCATTAGCCTGGGGTTGCTTCTGTACATAGAACTTTCATATAAGCAAACTGGCACTTATCTTAGTTATCCCTTGTAACTAACTGATTTTAAACCAAGCTTCAACTAGCCAATTGGTCATATAACTTGGGGCCTTCACGGAACCATACTCCAATCAGCCAAGTGCCTAGCATTTGTCAGGTACAGACCACACACAACGGCGGTCCTATAATATAATACCATTGTTTTTTTGTTTATTGACAAAGGGTCTCTTATCCATGCTCGAGTATAGTGCTGTCTGCACAGCTCACTGCAGACGCCAGCTCTGGGCTCAAGTGATCCTCTTGCCTCTGCCTCTCGAGTAGCTGGGACAGGCATAGGCCACCATGCCTGGCTGATTTATAGTTTATGTTTTTATCCTTATTTATGTATTTATTTATTTAAGAGTCTGGTTTTGGTGCCCTGGTAGAGTGCCATGGCAACATAGCTCACGGCAACCTCAAACTCCTGGGCTCAAGCGATTCTCTTCCCTCAGTCTCCCAAGTAGCTGGGACTACAGATGCCCGCCACAATGTCTAGAGACGGGGTCTCACTCTCGCTCAGGTTGGTCTCCAACTCCTGAGCTCAGGCAATCCACCTGCCTCGGCCTCCCACAGTGCTAGGATCACAAAGGCATGAGCCACTGTGCTCAGCACACTTAGTTTTTTAAAAAAATTTTTATGGAGATGAGGTCTTGCTATTTGTCCAGGCTGGTCTAGAACTCCTGGCCTCACCTCAGCCTCTCAGAGGATTACAGGCATGAGCCACCATGCCCAATACTGTGTTTTTACTGCACCGTTTCTGTTTAGATACCACTGTGCACAGTTGCCAACAGCACTGAGTGCAGTGACTTGCTGTACAGGTCTGCAGCCTGGGAACAACAGGCTACCACAGCCTCGACGTGCAGTGTGCTGTCCTGTCTAGGTCTGTGTGGTACACTCTGATATGCACACAACAATGACAACATTTAACAACAAATTTCTCAGAACACCCCGTCATTAAGCTACTCAAGACTAGTTTCTTTGCTTCTGTGCTCAACCAATGAAAACCCACTGCTCACATGCTGGATGGAGCTGCCTGATTGATGAACCATTCTTTATGTACATAAATTGTTACATTTACTTTGTCTAAAATTTCTCTCTCTCTTTTCTTTTTGAGACAGAGTCTCAAGCTGTCGCCCTGGGTAGAGTGCCGTGGTGTCACAGCTCATAGCAAGCAATTCTCCTGCCTCAGCCTCCCAAGTAGCTGGGACTACGGGTGCCCACCACAATGCCCAGCTATATTTTTTGTTGCAGTTGTCATGTTGTTGGGCAGTCCTGGGCCGGGTTCAAACCTGCCAGCCCCCGTGTATGTAGCTGGCGCCGTAACCACTATGCTACAGGCGCTGAACCTAAAATTTCTCTTTTAACTGAGCACGTACATATACATAAAGAAATTCTTGAAGAATGAAAAATAATTTGTTTTTCCGTTTTTGAGAGAGAGTTTCACTTTGTTGCCCTCGGTAGAGTGCTATGGCATCACAGCTCACAGTAACCTCCAGCTCTTGGGCTTAGGCGATTCTCTTGCCTCAGCTTACCGAGTAGCTGGGGCTACAGGCGCCCACCACAACGCCCAGTTATTATTTGTTGCAGTTTGGCTAGGGCTGGGTTTGATCCCACCACCCTCGGTATATGGGGCTGGCGCCCTACTCACTGAGCCACAGGCGCTGCCCATGGATGCAAAATAAATAAAAAGAAAAGTGGGTGCAAATTGGTAGAAAAGATGGAAATTTGGTGGTAAGTAAATTTAAAAAGTTAATTTAAAAAAATGTGTGGGGGTCACCACAACATGAGGAACTGTATTAAAGGGTCATGGCATTAGGAAGGTTGAGAACCACTGGTATGTGAAAACATGCTAGTCATTTGCTGCGGCTGAACCACAAACCTGACCCCCCGCATGTTAGTAGGTTATAAAAATGTGTTTGTAAGACATGTGATCGTCCATCACAGCTCAATTTACAATGGCCAAATGCCCATCACTTACAACCTAAGTGCCCATCAACTCAATAATGAATTAACAAGCTGTGGTATATGTATACCGTGGAATCCTATTCGGCCATAACAAAAAAGGGAGACTTCACATCTTTTGTATTGAACTAGATGGAGTTGAAGCTCATTCTTCTTAGTAAAGTATCACAAGAATGGAAAGGCAACTATCCAATGTACTCAATACTAATATGAAGTCAGTAGACGATCTAATTCATACCCACATAGGAGTAAAACTCAATTCAATTCAAGTTGGGGAGGAGGGAGGGAGACTGCTGTGCTCCTACTTCACAGGCACAATGTAGGGGTGTGTGGCACACCTTTTGGGTCCAAGAGAGAACTACAAAGTGGACTCTGCCTAACATATTCAAATACTGTGACCTGGCTGTTTGTACCTCCTCATTAACCTGAAATTAAAAAAAAAAAATTAAACACACACACAAAAAGAAATATGTTTATGGTGGTGAGTGGTATGCAGACAAAGACAGCAGTGTCTATGTCAGGCCATCTGACCAGCATAAAGAAAATGAAGCATTTAAGTTATAAACCGATCTCATAAATTGGACTTAGTTCCTTTGCTAACACCTTACTTAGAAATTTTGTTAAGGAATATTGCAAAGAATAGATAACCAACCTCCTGCAGCCACTACCAAGAATGATCAACTCAGAGCTATTTTTGTCTCATCGACTTCCTAGATTAAAGAAAATCTCAGATGTCCTATCATTTTATCCATGTTTGTCTTTATGTCTAAGAGATAAAGATTCTTTAAGAATCCTATACTGCTGGCTCGGCGCCTGTGGCTCAACAGGCTGAGGCGCCAGCCACATACACCTGAGCTGGCGGGTTCGAATCCAGCCCTGCCCGCCAAACAACAATGGCGGCTGCAACCAAAAAATGGCCGGGCGTTGTGGCGGGCGCCTATCGTCCCAGCTACTTGGGAGGCTAGGCAGGAGAATCGCTTGAGCCCAGGAATTGGAGGGCTCTGTGCGCTGTAATGCCATGGCACTCTATCCAGGGTGACAGCTTGAGGCTCTGTCTCAAAAAAAAAAAAAAAAACAAAAAAAAAGAATCCTATAGTGCTAATCAATTTTTAATTAGCTTGTTTGCATACACGAGATGTAGAAAAATAAAAGCTTTAGGGCTCCCTCTTAGACCATCTTTAATTCTCAATTTGCATACACACTCATACACACATCTGTACACAGCTGGGGGCAACCACTTAAATTTCAATGACTCATTTTATTTAACTCAGTATATCCAAAATATTACATCCACATGTGAGATATAAACATTATTGACATATTTTACATTCCTTTGTTCATACCAAATCTTCAAAAACTAGTGTGTACTTTTCATAGCATTTCTCAATGCAGACTGGACAGTGCTCAGCAGCCACGGGGCTGCCAGGCAATACAGCATGGGCTGGGGGGGTCAATGGCAAGGGCTCCATGGACAGGACGTAGGGTCCTCCTGACTCTGCCACTTAACCAACTGTATGACCTCCAGCAAAGTTATGTGATCTTGCTATATAAGTTCCTTCATTTTAAACTGTAATAACAGGATAATAATGGCAGCTACCGCATGAGGTTGAACAGTTTTTAAAAAGCTAGCGGCCCTCAGGCAGTGCCTACTGCACATGAGGAGGCAGGTGATGCTGACTGGTCACCTTGTCATCCTGAAGCTGGCCCTAGATGTCAGTCTGTACAAACCCTCGCTCCACAGCACAGCAAACAGAAGCCTGATTTTAGCAAACCCTGTTTTCAGGGTTTGCTAAAAACAAAGCCTTCACCACCTCCACTTGTCAAAGTCCCTATCTTCTGGGTGGCTCTACACCACTCTTAATGTGTTTAATTTTCCGTGATGGACCAGAAAGTCCTTCAGAACTTGCAGGGGTAGGTATCCAACCTGTAGCCCACAGCTGCATGCATGCACATTATGTGAAGCCTGTTATTTTTTGCTTATCTGTGGATACTGCGAAAATTATGCACGGACTTTTTTGCTCATCAGCTTCATTAGTGTTTGTGTATTTAATGTGTGGCCCAAGAAGAGCTCTTCTTCCAGAGTACAGCAGAGAAGAGGCTGGACACTCTGCCAGCATCTGGAAATCCTCATCACACTAACCCAGCTCTCCTCCCAACAAATCTCCTAGACCCACTGGACCAGCTATGGAGAGCTCATGGCATCCTCACTCCCGAGTCGCTGCTGATAACCTCTGTGCCTTGCAGAGTAGTAACCTAGAGTGAGCTCTTCCAAGTTCCCCTCTACAGCCTGCAAATGTGCTGCCTGAACCCTTGACTGGCGCCCTGAGGAGAGGCCTCCAAGCTATTCGAGGGCTTTCTTTTCTTCTCTGTGTAATCAGTAAATCCTGGCCTTACAGATCTCCTTTGCCTTTTTATGTCCATAGCCACCCCCAGCAGGTACCATCTAAGCTGTTAAAAAGCACCCGCCCAGGGCGGCGCCTGTGGCTCAAAGGCCGGCCCCACATGCTGGAGGTGGTAGGTTCAAATCCAGCCCCACCGACAATTGCAAAAAAAAGGAAAATAATAATAAAAAGTGCCTGCCCAGGTCTCCTGAGAGGTCTGATCTGGTCTGCTCTTCCCATTAAAGCCAAGCTGGCTTGCTGATGCCATACTCTTTTTTGAAGCAATGGAATTTTAGTCACTTTTTGCTCAATATTCTTTAAGGTTAGGTCATCTCTAACGCTATGTGGTATGGTGAGGGGAGGCCCTGGTGCTGCGACCACCCCTCACCCGCCAGCTCCACACGGCATGGTGCTCTCCCTGTGCCTCACCTGCTGTGACCTGAGCATCCCTCAGAGGCCCATTCAACCCCCGTCTTCTATAAAACCTTCTCAGACCACTCTGGACACATGTCCTTTCCTTTCTCAGAGCCCCTGCTGCGTGCTCACCAGTGTTTTGTGGACACTAGTCTCTCTCCAGTCTCACTGCACGCTTGGTGAGCTGATAGCACGGATTCTTCTGGAATCACCTCGTGCAGACCTTACAGCTGGCTTCTCTAAAGACTTGCTGACTGACAGCATACCTAAGAATATGATTTTGTGCATCTCAATCCCTTATAAAAGGCCTATTCAGGCCAGACACGGTAGCTCACACCTGTAATTCTAGCACTCTGGGAGGCCAAGGCAGTGATTGCTTGAGTTTAGGAGCTCAAGACCAGCCTGAGCAAGATTGAGACCTCATCCCTACTAAAAATGGAAATTGTAGTCAGGGTCGTGGTTGGCGCCTGTAGTCCCAGCTACTTGGGAGGCTGAGATAAGGGGATTGCTCAAGCCCAAGAGTTGGAGATTATTGTGAGCTACTGACGCCACAGCATTCTACCCAGGGTGACAGAGACTGTCTAAAAAAAAAAAAAACAAGGAAAAATTAAGTCCTTTTTATTTGTTTTTCTCATTAGAGAGAGAAATGTTCAAAGATCAAGTTTTCTGATTTTGATTACACAGATTCTGATTAAATTAGGAGGTTATGGACCTCCCTTTTGTAGGTGCTCTCAACTGAGGTGTGACGAGAACACGGAGCATGTTTATTCAGGGACGTTCATAACCAAAGGTAACTTTCACCTGCCAATTTCCTACCTATCAGTTAGCTAACTCTCTAATTTGCCCTTTCATCTTCATTATCAATGTACTCCTAATTACTCTGGAGGTAAAAAAAAAAAAACAATAAATTCCAAACAGGCAACTGTGCTTCTTATTCAGGAGTACTGGCGCACATCTGAAGGGAAGGGTGCTCATCCGGCTGTGTGTTTTGTAGCTATTGACAGACTTCACTAACTGGTCACTCCTATTCCTGACTACGAGCACAGAACCAGAGCGGTGTGCACTTGTGTCACCACCGCACCCCCATGGCCTTGCAGACAGATCAGGAGACATCACCACACATGTGCCCAAGGGTCAGACAGGGGCGGGGTTCTCAAGTCTACACACCAACCACTCAAGTCTTTTTTATAAGACTGTAGAGGATTATTCCTAAAATGGGTATTTACCTTCTCCACGTCAGCCTTCTTTTCTGTGAGAAGAGCTACTGTTCTTTTGTAAGCGTCATTAATGAGTATTCGCACTTCGTCATCTATCAGTCTCGCGGTGGCTTCACTGTAAGGTTTCTCCAACACCATGTCTCCCTGGCGTGGGAGGTCGAAGGAGATTTGCCCAACCTTTTCATTCATGCCAAACTGAACGATCTGAAAACCACAGGATCAGCAATGGTTATAAATGATTAAATCAACCTGGCAGCCTGCAGTGGCCAAGTGGACAGAGGCACTCTGTGTAGGTGATGGTGGCAATGGACAGCACTTTAGACCCTTCCATGACAGACAGAGCCAGAACCCACAGAAAATATCCCCATCATTAAGTAATGAATAGGTGGGAAGACACCAACAGCTGTTAAGAACCCCATGACATCCCTGTCTGCCTGAGCAGATGTAGGAGGCAAGAAGCACCTGAGGAGAAAGAGCCCACCCTGCCCACACTCCTCCTGGGAGGAGGGGGCCCAGCAGGAGCTGTGACTCTGGAGAAGCAGAGAGTCCAGGGGGCCCAGGGACCCTGTAAGGAAGAGGCTGACCAAGGTGGGACTCTATGAGCCCCCAGAACTAACCAGCGCATAGGAAGAAGCTCCCACAAAGTGGCAGAAAAGAGAAGGTCTAGAACAGGCGCTGGAGCCCCACACTTTCTAATACTCCATGAAGGCAGAGAAGGGGAGCTCTAAAACCAGTAGGCTAAAAATCCCCTTCCATCCTAAGAGACTGGAAAACATTTCACCTAAAAACTGGCAAAAGAAAAATCCTTTATAAAATTATAAAAAAAAAAAAAAAGCAGTTATGTACATATACATACACATATATATATATAATCTCCACAAGTAAGAGAGTAAGATTAAAAGACATGTCCAATTTAATATTTCCTAACAGGTTGAAAGAAAGCAGAAAAATGACAGATAATGTGAAAGAGTTACATAAATTAGAAAAACTTGGAAGGGGTGTTAGAAATAAACACATATAAAAAAGAAAAATGATTTTTAAAATGAAAATTAAACTACAAAGAAACAAATACCACACTTTGCCATATATAATGTGCTCCCGTGTGTCACACACATCCATGTTTTTGGCCTAAACTTTCAGAAAAACATCCCTGGAGAAAGCAGCCAGTTCTCGACTGGGAAGACTCATCTAGGGAGAGCTAATGCTCTCCAGGTAAATGTGCAGACCACAAGGCCCCCTCCAGCCACCCCCTCTGTGAAGGCTATTCCTTCCCTCTCTCCCGGGAGCCCTTCCCTCCTTGCCATGTTGGGGAAGATGGCACGCACATGGCCAATAGGGCAGCAGCTTCTGAGGCCCCTTAGCCCCTGGGCATCCTGGTGGACCCTAGGGGCCTGAGTAGGGCTTCCAATCCCCTCAATGCAGCTGGGCCTCTGGCCTTGGCCCTTGCTACATACCACCATTATCCCCGCTCCTCCTGATTATAATGGCCGGCAGAGAACACCCTGGCCCGCTCCAACCAGATTCCAGATTCTCCTGGACCGGAACTCTGTGCACCCAGCAGGCCCAGCAGGCAAAGCGTGGTGGCCCCAGGAGGGCTGCTGGGCAACCCTGCTTTCAAGCCATACTTGTGGGGAGGTCGGCCCCAGGGACGAAACTTCAGGAACAAGCTATGCCCACAACAGAAGTCAGGAGTGCGGCTGCTGGCAGCGGGGTGGACAGACTGCTGAGAACTGGGCAGGCCCCACTGGGATCACGGAAGTTCACCATACATGTGCTTCATGTCCTCTCAGGAAATAAACTTTTTTTTTTTTTTTTTGAAACAGAGTCTCACTCTGTCACCCTGGGTAGAGTACCATGGCATCATAGCTCACAGCAACTCGAAACTCTTAGGCTCAAGTGATCCTCTCGCCTCAGCCTCCCACGTAGCTGGGGCTACTGCGGTCTGCCGCAATGACTGGCTAATTTTAGAGACAAGGTCTGGCTATTGCTAAGGCTGGTCTCATGAACTCAAGCAATCCATCCACCTCGGCCTTCCACAGTGCTAGGATTATAAGCATGAACCACAGTGCCTGGACCAGGAAATAAACTTTTAAATAATAGACTACAATAAAGGGCTTCTTTTCATAAGTTTTGACTGTTTTAAAATGGAGTTCTTTTAAGAAATGAGCCTAAAAACACCTAAAACAAACACAACAGCATTCAGAGTCAACCATGATTGTCAATTTCACATGCAAACATGAAGAAATGAAGACACACCCATCTGACACACTTACCTGAGCATATGCACTCTGTGTCACTTTTCTCAAGTCATCTTGGGCACCAGTTGTAATTCTTCCAAAGAAGATTTCCTCTGAGACGCGGCCCCCTAAAGTCATGCACATCCTGTCCAGGAGCTGCTCCTTGGTGTACAGGTACTGCTCTTTGGGGAGGTACTGCGCATAGCCTAACCCTTTTCCACGCGGAATGATGGATACCTGGGAATCAGAAACATACAAAACACTGAAGATCCTTCCAACGAAGGAAGACATTATGAAAATACCTGTCTATAGCTAGACTGAGACTCAGTGATTATAAATAAGCACAATATAGCTGGGCATTGTAGCAGGCACCTATAGTCATAGCTACTCAGGAGGCTGAGGTGAGAGGATCGCTTGAGCCCAGGAGTTTGTGCTGTGAGCTATGATGCCAGAGCACTCTACCCAGGGTAGTAGAGTAAGACTCTGTCTCAAAAAAATTTTAATAGCCTGGGTACAGTGGCTGACGCCTGTAATCCCAGCCCTCTGGGATACCAAGGTGGGTGGATTGCTTGAGCTTAGAAATTCAAAACCAGCCTGAGCAAGAGACCCCCATCTCTACTAAAAACAGAAAAAAACTAGCTGGGCATTGTGGTGGGTACCTGTAGTAGTCCTAGCTACTCGGGAGGCTGATGCAAGAGGACTGCTCAAGCATAAAAGTTTGAGGTTGCTGTGAACTAAGATGCCACAGCACTCCACCCAGGGCGACAAGAGTGAGACTCCATCTCAAAGAAAAAAAAAAAAAAAAAGACATTTTTGCATACTCAAGAACGCTAAGATTTTTATCTACATTTTCTTCTAGAAATTTTATAGTTTTAGCTTTTATGATCTATTTATGATTAATTTTTCCATATAATGTAAGGGCTAATATTCCTGTTTTTTCTTATGAATACTGAACTGTCAGAACCACCTGTTGATAAAACAATCCTTTCCTCTTGAATTACCTTGGTATCCTTACTCAAAATCAATTACCCAAACATATATGGGTCTCTTTCCAGACTCTGATCCCCACCTCTGACCCATGTGCCACTCCTGTCACCAGCACAATCTCGTCACTGCAGCCATGTACAGGGAGAGAACACCTTTGACTCAACTGTTTTGACTGTTCTTGTTCATCCGTATTTCCATATAAATCGTAGATGCAGTTTTTCAATTTCCACAATAATGTTCTTTTATAAGAGATTGCAACTTATAATCTCTGAAACTTAGCACTAAAACTACAATTCCGTGAACACAGCCTGTTTTTATTTAAGTTTTAATTATTTCAATGTACAGGTTCTACAAATATTTTCTTAAATTTATCCCTCCATATTTCATGTCCTTAGATACTATTAAAAATGAAATTGAATTTTTAACATTTTCCAACTGTTCACTGCTAATACAGAGAAATACAACTGGTCTTTGTATACTGGCCCTGAATTCCACGACCTTGCTAACTTCACTTATTCCAGTGGCTTCACTGCATGTTCCTTAGAGTGTTTCATGTGCACTCTAATGTTGTATTCCCTGTGGCCCCTGCCTCAGGGGCCCCTCAATTCCTGGATGTCCTCTGATATCCCAAGGCAGTTAAGCACCTGTCACCTCCTCTCTGCCACAAAGGTTTGGGGAATGAATTCCTTGAAAAGGCAGCAAACTTAACTGTTTCATTTGGCTCACCCCTGTTGGGCACGGAGACTCCTCTCTGGTCCCTGTGCACGTCTCTGCAGGCTCCAGGGCTGGCCCTGCACATGTACGCTTAGTTTACTGGCCGTCCAGGGATTTGGCCAGCTTCTACTCAAATTTGGGTCTTACCCCTCAGTAGTTTTTTTGCTTCTAGCACTTTCCTGTTAAATTCCCAGCATTCTTCAAGTTCTCTATTATTTCCTCTCCTTTGCCACCTCAAGATGGCAAGACCAATGTCATACACCACTGCAGTGCGGAGGTTACCAAGAATCCTCAAGCAAGAAAGCCATAGTTTCAACCCACTGCAGCTGCTGCTTTTTAAAAGTAAACTCTCCTCCAGCTTTGGTCTGCTTTTGGAGACTTTGAGGCGCCTTTAAAATTTTTTCTGTCCAAATTATATAGCTTATCTGTAGGACAATTTGTGTAACCACTTCATTCACCTGTCATTACCCGAAGTTTCTGCTAAATTCTTCTAGATATTGTATGCACTCCTCCTATGCGGGAGCACAGCTCTCCTCCGAGGTCACCGCTTATGTGGAGACCCAATAGCTGCTGTCCAGCACAGACGGCCGGCCTCACCTTTAAGAGTGGGTCCGCATGCTCCAGGTACCAGCCAGCAACCGCATGCCCTGCTTCATGGTACGCCACGGTTTTCTTCTCCTCGGGCTGTAGAACCTGAGTTTTTTTCTCTAAGCCTAACAAAACAACAAAAACCCAGCCCACTGGTTCAGTGACACTGACATGCAGTCACAAAGTGCTATTTACTGCCTTCTCTAAAATGGGATTTGGGGACTGAACTACCTATGACAATTCAAAAATTCTCAGTCAAGGTTAAGAATAAAAACAAAAGATCAAGTTCAAAATACACCCAACTAAAGCAAAAATGCACTTATTCCCTCTACCTCCAAACCCACTGTTATCCTAACTCTCTAGCTCTTTGAAGCCATATATCCCGTTTTGGGGAATAAACAGAAATGTAAACTAAAATTTAGCATTACATCAATTTAAAACATAAAAAGTTCACAGAAAACAATTAATACTGGGCCAGGCATGGTAGTTCATGCCTGTAATCTCAGCACTTTGGGAGGCCAACTCGGGAGGAATGCTTGAGCTTAGGAGTTCAAGATCAGCCTAAAAAAGGGAGACACCATCTCTACCAAAAAAAGGTGTCGTGACGGGTGCCTGTACTCCAGGCTACTTGGGAGGCTGAGGCAGAAGGATCACTTGAGCCCAGGAGTCTGAGGTTGCTGTGAGCTAAGAGGATGCCAGGACACTCTAGCCCATAGAACAGAGTGTCTGTCTCAAAAATAAGGAAAACAGGGCGGCGCCTGTGGCTCATCCAGTAGGGCACTGGCCCCATATACCAAAGGTGGCGGGTTCAAACCCAGCCTCGGCCGAACTGCAAAAACAGAAAAATAGCTGGGTGTTGTGGCGGGCGCCTGTAGTCCCAGCTACTTGGGAGGCTGAGGCAAGAGAATCGCCTAAGCCCAGGAGTTGGAGGTTGCTGTGACCTGTGTCAGGCCACGGCACTCTACTGAGGGTGATAAAGTGAAACTCTGTCTCTACAGAAAAAAAAATAATAACAATAAGGAAAACAAAGAATTCTGGAAAGGCCTTCATTATTTAGTCTAGGTATTCAGAATTATCAAATACACCTGCTATAAGACCAATTATTGTCCGTTATTGGTAGAAAACAGATGGTAGTCAGAGAAGGCCCTGAGCCGAAGCAGGCCAGTGCTGGAGCAGCCACACTCTGACCACCCAGCCTGAGGCCAGCCAAAGCAGCAGCAGAAAGACTCAGAGGGTGAATCTTGCAGACAAGGGCCAGAAAACCCTGTGCTGGAGCCTCCTACCAGGGGACCGCAGCACTGAAGCACCTCCAATGTGAGGGTGAGCCTTCTCTAGCCTGGGTGAAAGTAGGCTTTGCCCCTCACTTTGACCTTTGTACCATAAAAACCGGCGGTATCCTCTGTGCCAAGTGACACACATCACTCTGTGACAGTCCTGGCTCTGCTGTGGTCCAGGTAATGCACCTGAGAGAACTTCCCAACTGACAACATGGGAGGGAGATGGGCAGGAAGATGTGAAGGGAGACCAGCACCCCACCTTATCTGAAGAAACAAGGACTTCCCCCACTGTCCACCACAGGCATCTGTCATTTTCTCAGGATGCCATATCGTAACTGTGGATGGTTAAGCTGGCCGTCCCCACCTCTTTCCTGATCTCACCAATTGCTTGTCTCTAACATAAAAAAGGCATAAACACAGTTTTCTCCTGGCTGTACAGTGAATTATTTTAATTCCATCTACAATTCTATCATCTCGGAGGGCTTTTTTCAACGTGAAATTTATAGAGTAAGTGGTCTCTTCATTCATTCTTTCCTTCCTTTCTTCCTTCAGGCATTAACCATTTATTTTGCACCAGCCCAGGCAAAACACACTGCTATCCCAGCCTTGCAGCCTCACTGGAGGCTCCATTAACTTGGTCTTGTGCTCCCCACTCAGCATAAACTGTAATGCCAACGGCGACCCCCACACAGCCTCACCAGCAAACCCACAAGTGCTCTTCCCTCACGGCCTGCCTCACTCGCCCTGTGGTCTGCTCCGTACCTCCTGGCTCCTGCCATCTGCCAGGCCCCTTCCTTGGCTTACTGGCTGTCACACCATCCGCACCTGTGACATTGCACTTGGGTGGCTTTGCAATTTTCTCCTCTCTGCTATAAAATGTGGGCACCAGGCATTGCTTCCTCAGCGCACTCCCTCCTCACTCACTGCGCCTCTCCGCCCCCTTACCGGAGTCCCCTGCTCCCACTGGCCTGCAAGTCTGCCTTTGCTTTGCCCCTAGGACTCCCACACTGTGCCTGCTACTCACACTGATGCCCATAGGCCCTCTGCCTCCAGGCGCCCCCACTCTAATGCAGATTCGTCTTCCAAACACCACTGATCACTATGTCACTCAAAGGCTCAGGAAAAGACCTCCTATAGTTCAATCCCAGCTTGACTTTAATGTTCAACATTCAAGGTTTTCCAAAATCTAGATTTAACATTTTCTTTTTTGAGGCAGAATCTCACTCTGTCACCCAGACTAGAGTGCCATGGCGTCACAGCTCACAGCAACCTCAAACTCCTGGGCTCAAGACCTCCTGCTTCGGCCTCCCAAGTCCCTGGGAGTACAGGTGCCCGCCACATCACCTGACTAGTTTTTTTAGAGATGAGATCTCTACTCTACTGGCCAAGAGTCAGTGTTTCCTCAGTGGTTACAATTATTTCCTCTTCATTAACTGTAGCTAGCACATAGCACATTTGATTTATGTCATAACATTTTTAAAAACAGGAAGGTTGTGGGCTTTTAAAAAAATCTTTTTTTTCTTTTTGCAATTTTGGCCGGGGCTGGGCTTGAACTTGCCACCCCCGGTATATGGGGCCGGTGTCCATATACCACGGGTGCCACCCAAAAAAAATCTTGACTGGTCTATGTCAGGGGTGAGGTCACTGCCTGTTGCCATGCAAGTGAAGCGTGAGTGAGCTGCCCTCTCAGACTCCCCCACACCTCTGACCTCCAAACAGACGGCAGGAGGACAGGCTGACGACACCAAAAGAGCACAGGGCAGAACCCACATGGGCATGGTGGGGAGACTCTTTCTTTGCTTCTAGATTTTGCCAAAACAGAGAAATTCCTGTGTTTTTTTGAGACAGAGCCTCAAGCTGTCGCCCTGGGTAGAGTGCTATGGCATCACAGCTCACAGCAACCTCCAACTCCTGGGCTCAAGCGATTCTCCTGCCTCTGCCTCCCAAGTAGCTGGGACTACAGGCGCCCGCCACAACGCCCGGCTACTTTTTGGTTGCAGCCGTCATTGTTTGGCAGACCTGGGCTGGATTCCAAACCGGCAGCTCTGGTGTTTGTGGCTGGCGCCTTAGCTGCTGAGTCACAGGCGCCAAGCCGGAAATCCCTGTTTTTGAGAGAAATACCTCAAATTTATTTCCTCAGCCTCTGACTTACCACCAATCACTCGCTCGATTGCTTGTTCAAAGTGTTTCTGATTTATGGAGTCCGACAGGTGCCTTGCAGCGATCAAAGCAGCTTCATTGCAGACATTAGCAACATCAGCTCCTACAGAATGAGCACGCGGAACAGCCACCCATCAGAACGTGCTCTGAGGAGTCACCCAGATGGGTGAGCAGACTCAGTCCCAATCAGCAAGAGAATGGACAGGGATTTATGTAAATGTAACTCAGTTTAATACGTGATAACCCCTAATTATTCCACCACTTAGCCCTCTGAACCAAGGTCAAAGTATTAGTAGTAAGTAAATAATGACAAACAACTATTTACCTTGTAGACAACACAGCTCACATAACAGCAAACTAAGACAGCATTTTAAAATGTTCATTAACTAACTCAGCTCTACCATGTCCATTGTGAAAACTGTTTCTGTGGATATTAAGTAAGCAACATGCTGACGCATAATGTTAAACTTAAGCATTAAAATCACCGAGGACATTTTCTGCCAAGAAATATTCTTTTTTTCCCCACAAGGCTGCTGGTATGGCTCTCTGCTGGCTGACATGTAAAGCAAGCAGCTCACCGTGGATAAATCACTTTTCTTCTCCTAAAGGCTGTGCAGTCTAAACCCACAACGAAGCAAAAACATTTCCTCCGCAAATTAACAGTTATCAGTGAATATTAACTATTCTGCTAATGAGCAAACAAAGCAGCTGCCTTCTTTCCTGCTGCTTTTGGTGTGTGTGGGAGAAGGGCTATCATCCTAGCTCTATTTGTTTTTTTCAGGTTAATGTGAGGGCACGAACAACTAGGTTACAACGTTTGCCTCTGTTAGGCGAGATCCTCGTACAGTTGTGTCCACGCTGAGCACCATGTACCCTTACACAATGCCCCTCCCTCCTCCTTCCAACTCGAGTTAAGTTTTTTCTCTTATGTGGGCAAGTATCAGACTGTGAGTACTCTTTTAAAAAAAAAAATCACCGAATACAAGTAGTCAAACAACTAATTTTTAATATAGTTAAAAAATTTGCCAAATGTTTTTTAAGTCCATATGGAACACACATAAGCTACAGCACAAGCACACTGACTGTAGTCAATAAACAAACATTGAGACATTATAAATTTAAAAGTCCAAAAACAAGAAACAAGTAAATAGGCTGGACATCTGGAACATTTAATATGACCACCTTCTGACCGTACCATTGTACATAAATAACCTTCTCATATTTCTCATATGTTCCTTTATTTCAAGTTTACAAGGAGGGAAATAGAGACTGAGAAAGAAAGAATCACATTTTACATTAAAAGCGCTCAGGGGCATGGCACCCATAGCACTGTGGCTACAGCGCCAGTCACATACACCAAGGGTGGCAGGTTTGAACCCAGTCCGGGGAAGTTAAATAATAATGACAACTGCAACAAAAAGTAGCCAGGCATTGTGGCGGGAGCCTGTAGTCCCAGCTACATGGGAGGCTGAAGCAAGAGACTCGCTTAAGTCCAAGAGTTGGAAGTTTCTGTGAGCTGTGATGCCACAGCACTCTACCAAGAGCAACACAGTGAGACTGTCTCAAAAAAAAAAAGCACTCAGGGCTGAGCATGCCTATAATCCCAGCACTTTAGGAGACTCCATCTCTAAAAAACAAAAAAAACCTTTTAATTAGCTGGGCATGATGGCATACACCTAGAATCCCAGCTGCTCAGGAGGCTCAGGCAGGAGGATCACTTGAGCCCTTGAGTTCAAGGCTGCAGTGAGCTGTGATCATACCACTATACTCCAGCCTGGGCAACAGAGGGAGACCCTATCCCTTAACAAAAGAAAAAGAGGGCGGCGCCTGTGGCTCAGTGAGTAGGGCACCAGCAGCATAAACCGAGGGTGGCGGGTATGAACCCGACCCCGGCCAAACTGCAAAAAAAAAAAATAGCCGGGTGTCGTGGCAGGTGCCTGTAGTCCCAGTTCTCAGGAGGCTGAGGCAAGAGAATCACCTAAGCCCAAGAGCTGGACCTTGCTGTGAGCTGTGACGCCACGGCACTCTACCGAGAGCGACAAAGTGAGATTTTGTCTCTAAAAAGAAAGAAGAAAAAGAAAAGACAATAACCATGTTGGGGAGGATGTAGAAAAGTTGAAGCCCTCATAACACTGCTGGTGAGAACATAAAATGGTGTAGGTGCTTTTGGAAAACAGTCTGGTAGCTCCTCAAAAAGTTAAACATAGAGTTACCATATGACCTAGCAACACTTCTGGTAGGCGTACACCCAAGAGAATGAAAATACAGGTCCACATGAAACTCTGCACACCAATGTTCACAGCATTATTTGTAATAGCCAAAAGATGGAAACAACACAAATATTCACCCAACGAATGCATAAATAAGATGTAGAGTATCCAAACAATGGAATGTTACCAGCTGGGAGCTCTGACGCCAACTATAATATGGATCAATCTTGAAAACATGCTATGTAAACGTAAGCTAGGCTCAGAAGCCCACGTGTTCTGTAATCCCAGAACTGGGTTTGAACCTGGCACCCTCGGGGTATGTGGCTGGAGCTGTAACCACTGTGCTATGAGTGCCGAGCTGAGACTTTACATCTTTTTTATTAACCTGGATAGAGTTAGAACACATTCTTCTTAGTAAGATATTACAAGAATAGAGAAGCAAGAATCCAATGCACTCAATTCTAATATGGAGCCAGTAGACAAGCTAACATATACCCACTTAAGAGAAAAACTCAAATCAATTCAAAGTGGGGGAGGGGAACCGAGGGAGTGGGGACAGGGGAGGAAGCAAGGGTATGGGGGGTCATGGTGTATGGCACACCTCTTGGGGGTGAGATACAACTATAAGAGGGACTTTACCTAACAAATGCAAGCAGTGTAACCTAATTCCTTATATCCTCAATGAACCCTAAACAATAAAAAATAAATAAAATAAACATAAAGTTTGTCTTAAACTACGAAAAATTAAAATTAGGTTAACAGTGACGGTTGCACAACTCTATAATATGCTAAAAATCACTGAAATTGTATATGTTATACAGATGATTTTTACGGTATCTTAATTTTATCTCAATAGAGGTTAAAGAAAAAACAACTTCGAATATTCCTGCAATATTTATGGATAAAATAGTAAGTTGTCAGGAATTTGTCCCAAAATATTCCAGAGGCAGAGGGAAGAGGAAAGAGACAAATCAGGTCAGACATGAATTAGTAACTATCCCTGTAACTAGGTGATGGGGTACAGGTGGGTTCACTACGCTATTTCCTTAAACTGTCTGAAATTTCTCATAATGAAAAAGTAAAAAATATATACTTAGGAAGCCCCATTGTGAGAGTAACAAAGTGAACTGATACCACGTAACTGTCAGTGACTTCAAAGTACTTATTTAAGGCGGGGGAACAGAGGCTTGCATCTATAATCCTAACACTCTGAGAAGCTGAGGCAAGTGGATTGCTCGAGCTCATGAGTTTGAGACCAGTCTGAGCAAAAGTGAGACCCCCAACTCTACTAAAATAGAAAAACCAAGGCAAGAGGATCACGTGAGCCCAAGAATTAGATGTTGCTGTGAACTATGATGCCACAGCACTCTATCCAGGGTGACAGCTTAAGACTCTGTCTCAAAAAAAAAAAAAAAGGACTTCTTTAAGGATGGTGATTGTCTTCCACTCACCTGAAAACCCTGGAGTTAAGGATGCCAGTTTTCTTGCCAGTTTCTCCTTCTCCAGGCTACTGTCCAGTTTTAGTGGTCGGAGATGAACTTTGAAAATGGAGGCTCTTCCTTTTATGTCTGGTGGTCCTTTAGAAATTATTTTTAGGGGGAAAAAATCATAGTGAAATAGTCACATTTATACCCAGGAGAACTGGACTGAACCCAGAGAACGTCACCTCACCAATGAAGATCTGCCTGTCGAAGCGCCCCGGCCGCAGCAGCGCAGGGTCCAGAATGTCTGGCCTGTTGGTGCCTGCCAAGATGACGACATTCGTCGTCGTGTTAAAGCCTGAAAAGACAAGAACAGAAATCCTGTCACTATTCGATGATACAAGGCAGAAGGCAACAGTGAGCCTGAGAACTACAGATCAACACTGCACTAAACATGTTCTCCTATTCATTATCCACTCATTTTTAAGTCACCAACTGGAATTATTTTCTTACTATTCATCTTGTCCTTAAGAATCATGTTAAGCTTTTAAGAATCAATTTCCTAAAGATAAGCAAGGAAAGATTTTAACTTATTTAACTAGAAACTTAGAAGATGTTGTCAACTTTTTTAGAGACAGAGTCTCACTTTATTGCCCTCGGTAGAGTGCAGTGGCATCACAGCTCACAGCAACCTCCAACTCCTGGGCTCAGGC
Organism: Perodicticus potto; assembly: GCA_963574655.1. Taxonomy (NCBI): domain Eukaryota; kingdom Metazoa; phylum Chordata; class Mammalia; order Primates; family Lorisidae; genus Perodicticus; species Perodicticus potto. The sequence continues at coordinate 8,496 of CAUYRH010011106.1, read as the reverse complement.
GATTCTCTTGCCTCAGCCTCCCGAGTAGCTGGGACTACAGGCGCCTACCACAATGCCCAGGTATTTTTTTTTTTTTTTTTTTAATCATAGCTGTATACATTAGTGCAATCGTGGGGCACAATGTGCTGGCTTCAAATCCGGCTATTTTTCTGTTTTACAGGTCGGCCAAAGCCGGGCTTGAACCCGCCACCTTCAGTATATGGGGCCGGCGCCCTATTCGATGAGCCACAGGCGCTGCCCGATGTTGTCAATTTTTAAAATGTTTTAAAGTCAGATTGAACTTGCAAATGATGTGACTCCCTTGGCCCAGCAGGTGTCTCACCCCCAGCTCTTCTCCAGACTCCAACTGCTCAGTTTTAACAGCTGACACCCAGACACAGCACCCCAGGACTCAAAGACAGGAAGGGCTCATGGGTTCATTTCCCCAAAGTGGCACTTGGACATGGACACACACTCTGAATGTGATGGTCACAGAATAGGGGAGGACCTCTAATCCCCACTGGCCACCATGCCCAGTTCCATGCATGATGCTGCAATGCCCACTGCACCAGCTACCCTCCAGAAGTCAGCGTGCCCCTCTGGAGAGCTGGCCTTCCCGAATGACAGAGGGGCTGCCCAGCATAGAAAGACCGCCATTCTCTCAGTAAAGAAGTATCTGAAATTTGCTAAATTCCACTTGGTTAGGCTTGGGTTTCCCTTATGCTTCAGAGACACTGATGATTTAGACTGGATCCAAATTTCCCCTCACTTAACACTAGGTACAAATACCATCTTAACACGAATACTAAATTACGGCAAGCTGTCAGGCAAGAATATTTTGCTATTATTTGTACAGGTATAAAAGAGCCTTTAAAACGAGTTGTTTCTTTTAGAAAAATGTTTTGAGGAGGTTACTAAATATGGGAATAAAACTCTCATTTTAGAGACAAGAAAGACTTCACCATCCATCTCCACAAGCAGTTGGTTGAGGGTGTTCTCCTGCTCACTCTGTCCTCCAAAGTTGCCTCTTCCTCGCTTCCTCCCCACCGCATCTATTTCATCGATGAAGAGAATGCAAGGGGCATTCTTGCGAGCAAGGGCAAATAAGTCTCTAACCTTTATGAAAACAGAAATATGACAGTCACTTGACAAGTATTATTTATCCTCCCATAAGAAATAAGCCATATATCTATATGTATGTATGTGTGTGTGTGTATATATATATATATATATATACATACATACATACATACATACATACATACGCGCCATGGAATACTACTCAGCCATTACAAAAGATGGAGACTATATCTTTTATATTTACCTGGATGAAGCTGAAGTACATTCTTTTTAGTAAAGTATTTCAAGAATGGAAAAACAGGCTCAGCGCCTATAGCTCAGCGGCTAGAGCGCCAGCCACATACACCAGAGCTGTGGGTTCGAATCCAGCCTGGGCTGCCAAACAACAATGATAACTACAACAAAAAAATAGCAGGGCCTTGTGGCGGGCACCTGTAGTCCCAGCTACTTGAGAGGCTGAGGCAAGAGAATCGCTTAAGCCCAGGAGTTTGAGGTTGCTGTGAGCTGTGATGCCACGGCACTCTACTGAGGGTAACAAAGAGAGCCTCTGTCTCTAAAAAAACAAACAAACAAAAAAAAGAATGAGGATGGACTGTTACCTCACATTATATATGTAAAAAAATGAACGCAAAATGAATCACAGACCTGAATCTAAGAGCTAAAACTTAAAGCTCTTAGAAATACAGTAAGCGTTCACCTAAGAACCCACTGTCAAATTTGAACTTGACAGTGGGTTCTTAGATAGGACAACAAAAACACAAGCATCAAAAAAGAAAAAAACAGATAAATAAGACTCTATCAAAATTAGAACCTGGTTCAGCGCCTGTAGCTCAGCAGCTAGGATGCCAGCCATGTACACCAGAGATGGCAGGTTCGAAGCCAGCCCGGCCCTGCCAAACAACAATGACAACTACAACCAAAAACTAGCTGGGTGTTGTGGCGGGCACCTGTAGTCCCAACTACTGGGGAGGCTGAGGCAAAAGAATCACTTAAGCCCAAGAGTTTGAGGTTGCTGTGAGCTGTGATGGCACAGCACTCTACCCAGGGTGAGAGTTCGAGACTCTGTCTCAAAAAAATAAAAAAATAATTAAAATCTTATGCTTCACTGTAAAGAAAACGAGAACACAACCCACAGAATGAGAGAAAATATCTGCAAATCCTATTTCTGATTAATTTCTGATTAGGAGCTGGTATTCAGGATATATAAATATGTTAAGCTGTGAAAGTCAAAGACAAATACCCCAATTTAAAAATGGACAAAGGATCTAAACAGACACATAAAGGGCGCTCAGGACCACCCGCCGCCAGGACACGTGAGCCAGAATGCAGCAAGACACCACCTCTCCTCCCACACTAGGACGGCCAGGATCAGAAACTCAGACAAGCATTAGGGAGGGTGTAGGAAAATCACCACCCTCCCACACGGCTGGCGGGAAGGTCAAATGGTGCACCTTCTTTGGAAAAAAATCTGGTGGTTCCTCAAAAACTGTTACCATTTAATTTGAAAACATTATACAAAGGCATAAAAGACATACTGTAATACACATACTGTATAATTTCACTTATAAAATGGACAGAAAGATTAGTGTTTGCTTAGGGCTGGGAAGGAGGTAGGAGCAACAGGGGTGCAGTTGAAGGGCACAGGGTTTCGTCCTGAGAGCACGTCAGTGCTGTAGAACTGTGCTGACGGCCGCACACGTCTGTGAACAAGGCACACTGAAAGCCAATGGCCTGTGCGTGACAAGAGGTGAACTGTCTCAATAAAGCTGGCACACGCCCCCAAATCCACAAATGAAAGCCACCTTCTGAACTATATTAAGTCAGAATTGCCATATGTAACAGACTACAATCCTGCTTGAGACAGGGAAGGGGGCAGAAGTCACAGGCCTGGATGGAGCCTTCGCCCTGAAAGAGCACTCAAGGCAGTAGCTGGTGAGAGAGCCCTCCAGCACTCTGGGGAACAAGGCCACCTGCTTCATGTCCCCACCTGGTGAGAGGACCCTCCAGCACTCCAGGGGACAGGGCACCCTGCACCACATCCCCACCTGGGGAAGCTGCACCATCACAACGTCACAGACGAGACTTACCCTCGCTGGACCCACACCAACAAACATCTCCAAAAACTCAGAGCCACTGACGGTGATGAAGGGAACATTGGCTTCTCCGGCTGTGGCCTTAGCCAGGAGTGTCTTCCCAGTGCCTGGAGGACCAGTGAGAATGGCGCCCTTCAGATGAAATAAAGAGAAACTACATTTAATGAGAACTTCAGAAAAGTAAACTGCACATCCACAAATAATTCCAAGGTAGAACACTCTCTCTAAATCTTATTGATATATATTCAATATTTTTAAACATGTGGACTATGTAAAACCTTTTTATATTAGTAAAAAGAATTAAGAGAAGGATTACCAGGGACAGCTGTGTTTAAAGAAATATGTTAAGAATGTGAAATCTTAAATACTTTTATTGTTGTTGGTAATCTATGGGTAAAACCACAAAAGTTTACTTAATTCAAGAAAACTCAAATGCCACACTCTTGATTTACATACTATCTTTTATTCTTTCCAAGTAAAATTGGCATTTGAACCCAAACAAACCCAACCAATGACTTTGACCTTCATGGGGTAGTCTGTACATTTTTAGCCTGGATGAACATGTTGCTTAAAACCTAACTCTACGAATGTACTTTCTTGTTCATTTTCCACTGACTACCTACAGACAATGCCTTCAGTTACCATAAATCATATTTCCAAACACAATGTGTGGGAGGTAGATAGTATGTCTATAAGACATTTTTTTCCAGATTTTGTACTAAAACTTAAAGGTATTTTTTCAATTTTGCGTATTTTCTTTAAATTTCACAAATGAAGTACAACTATAATGAAGTCTTCATTTTTTAACTAAAAAGAAAAAAGGTGTTAACTCAGCTGATATAAAGCCATTAAGTTACAGAGACTCCCAGGTATGACGTGGTTACTAAATCATAAACTATGATTTTTACACATGCAAGTAGGACACCAAAATCAAGGAAACGATGGTTCCCTTTACAAAGGATTCCTTTAAAAGAACATTGTTATTCATCTACGTAATAGCTGATCCCCACAACAAATATAAAATTATTGTTCTTCTGTGCCCAGCGCTGGAGGGTCCCAAGCCCATGAGGCTCAGATGTACAAGCTGAAAGCAGGGAAAGTGACTGTGAGTGCCACCCCTTCTCCACTGTGTCCTGTGCCATGAACCTCAGTGCCAGGCATAGGAGCTGGTCTACACACGTCCATGGAGTGAGGGAACACCAGGTGACAGATCAGGGAGTTAAAGGGGATACAGTTCCTGAGAGACAGGGTTAAGCCAGACTTAACAAGTCAAGGAAAGTTGCACAGAAGTGGTAACACAGACGTTCTCAGGAATACACTTACTACTCATGAGGAGACAGACACACATGCAGAAAACCTGGCCCAAACAGACCCCTGAGCTGGGGGGGCCTGATAAAGAGGAGGAAAGAGAAAAAAACAGCTACTTATAGTAAGTAATCAAATTTCATAAAATAACAACTTGGGTTAATCTTCTGAAAGCTCATTTTACCTTTGGGATTTTTGCTCCTAAGTCTTGATACTGCTTTGGGTTTTTCAAGAAGTTCACAAATTCCATGATCTCTAGCTTGGCCTCCTCACAGCCAGCCACATCTTTGAACTTCACATCTATCTCATCCTTTAAGACCTTGGCAGTGGTTTCTCCAACACTGAAAAGTCCACCCATCCCTCGGCCGGACCGCCCGATGCCAGCGGGGCCCCGTCTCACGGTGTACAGCAGGAAGGCGATGATGAGCGCCGTGGGCAGCATGCTCAGGACGAAGGACCTGGGGCACAACAGACATGTCCTGCCACTGCGACAACCTCCGGCTTTGTTAATGTGTTGCAAGATACGTTTTTTGACAACTGCTTCAGATACAATTATAAAAATTTTTAATTTTTTAAAAACCTAAATATTCCTTTATCTGAGGCACAGAGACTCTTAATATCTTAGTATCACTGAAGTGAACTCACAAAGACCAAAGAAAAACTTGTTCTCGGTAGAAATGTGGCCTATAAATATTTTATTTTTATCTCAATAACTAATTTACTAGAAAAACGTCTGAGTTCTAAAGAAATTTCTCTAAATTACTCAAAAATTTTAACATGATCCTGGTGTTAGTTTAGGTAGAAATTTCAGTCCTCTTAATGGAATGAATACATTAACTTATTTTGAAGAAATGTCTTCCAAATAGCAAATCTTTGCTAATTTAACAGTAAGTCATTTTCAAAATAATGTATATACTGTTTAAAACTAACTCTAGCCAAATGTGGCCTACTAGCCTCGACAGGCCCGGGTCTGGTTTGGAGAGAGCAGCTCAGTAATGATCTAAACACCAGGGAGCCCTCTGGACTTTTGTCTTTTTGTTGTTGTTGTTGCTGGTTTGGTTTTTTTTTTTTTTTTTTTTTTTTTGAGACAAAGTTTAACTTTGTCACCCTCCGCCCTCCGTAGAGTGCCATGGCATCACAGCCCACAGCAACCTCAAATTCTTGGGCTTAAGCAATTCTCTGTCTCAGCCTCCCAAGTAGCTGGGACTACGGGCGCCTACCACAATGTCCTCCTTTTCTCCCTTTTTTTAAAAGAGGCAGGGTCTCGCTCTGGCTTAGGCTGGTCTCAAACTCCAGAGCTCAGGCAATACACCTGCCTCGGCCTCCTAGAGTGCTAAGATTACAAGCCTTTTGTCTTAATAAAGTTTATTTCAACATATCTATGAGAACAGATACTTGTAATGATTAATGTAATGCAATTTAGTTTAAGTTTTACCTGAAAAAAATGTGGACCTAAACCTTGTACGTGGTTTATGTCAAAACCAAAACAAAAACCAAGATTTGCTTTCTAATTTCTAATCTATTATAAATTTTCAAATGTAGCTAGAGCAGGCAGCAAGAACTATAATAAAATTCACCTTGGGTTTATATTTAGAGGAAAAAAACCCCATGAACTGACAATAAGCATTTAAAGAATGATGCAATAAAACATTTTATAATGGTTCAGTACTAGTGGGTCAACTTAAGAGATGATCTTGCAGCTTCAGGGCTGGGGAGACATTCCCAGGTGAAGGTCACAAGTTATGTAGATTAACTAACTACTTGTTGTCTCAAGAAATCACTAAATCTGAGCAACATCATTGGTATAATTAACATACTAGCTACCAGGGTTTTTACTCTTTTTACATATACATAAAACCTAAGATTTATTTCTAGTTTCACTCCAGAACTAGTTAACTCCATAGCAAGGTACCCTATGTGTACCACCAATGAGGGAACTTGTAAGGTTCTCCTGGAAGGCTGTGGACCAGCACTCACAGGCAATATAATTCCCAAGTAAGCTCAAAGATAACTGATTCCTGAAGTAAATGGGTACCCACTAAATGTGTAGAAAATAAATTAGTCATGTGGAAAATCTAGGAAGCAACTAATAGCAACTAAAATGGCTTTATTAATGACAGCCCATAAGCAAAGCAGTAGCTCTGATGAGAGGAAGAATTACTTGAATATAAACACGACTGACAGTGCAAAGTGGAATGCCACTCTGATACAAAGAGGTTCTTTATGCTAAAGTCCTATGAAAGGGCAATGTGTTTGACCTTAATACCCCAAACTGCTTAATTATGATAAATATAAATGTGTAGAAAATAAATTAGTCATGTGGAAAATCTAGGAAGCAACTAATAGCTTTTAAAAATCTGGTGAAATTGGGCTGGGTGAGGTGGCTCACGCCTGTAATCCCAACACTCTGGGAGGCTGAGGTGGGTGGATCGTCTGAGCTTATGAGTTCAAAACCAGCCTGAGCTAGAGTGAGACCCCATCTCTAAAAATAGCCAGGTGTTGAGGCGGATACCTGTAGTCCCAGCTGCTTGGGAGACCGAGGCAAGAGAATCGCCTGAGGCAAGAGTCTGAGGTTGCTGTGAGCTAGGATGCCAAGGCACTTTGCCAGTGAGACTCTGTCCCACCAAAAAAAAAAAAAAAAAAATCTGGTGAAATTGGAAAAGGCCTGTGTGAGAATATAATGTGCCACCCTGCTACCTGGTAACACAGAACACAGAGAACCATGATGAACCAAGACAGCGCAGTGATAACTCCAAATAACTGCTTCTTACCCATCACTTTCAGCAATGTAGACAACAGGCACCCTATTTTCCCCTTCTATGCCCAATTCTTGTTGTAAAGTTTCCAGATTCCGCTCAAAGGTGTCTACGCTGCCGATATTAAACCAGACGTATCGCTATAAAAACAGAAAGACAAACATCCTAAGAACAAAGTGGAAATAAAAAGTTTAACTCACTAAAGAGTTTGACTTTTCAAGATTTAGAAATTTGAAAACTTATAAATCCAAAAAAATAATGAAACACTTATTAATTCTGTGATAAATCTGATAAGCCTTGGCAAATAAGCATTTCTTTTGCAATATTCCTCAGAGGCTCTGAAATTGTAAATTCAAAGAACAGAATAAAAAACCTATTTGAAAATCCTTCTTATAAATAAACATGCATTCTTTTCCTCTTCTCCTTTCCCGAGTATGTCTCAGCTGCCTATTCCCAAATTACAAACTAACGTGATACAGTAACAGCTAAAGTTTACTGAGCATTCCCTAAGTGGCAGTGTGCTCTGAGCCCTTTCTACATAGAGCCCATTCCGTCCTCAGGACCATCCTCTGACATAGGTGCATCAACGGGGCAACATTCAGACTCTGCACCATCTCTTCCCTCACAGAGCTGGGAGTTCCTAAGGGCAATGGCTACTTCACCAACCAGCAGAGAAGGATTCCATATTGCACTAGTGTCTACTGGCTGAGTAAGAGCCCTTATCCGCACTGTCCCCGCCTTCCAAATGTGTGTAACACTTGCCCCCAGTAATACACAGAGTAAAAGGCTGGGACATGAACAGATGCAGTCTGGCTCCAGAGCCAGTGTGCTAATCACTGTGTAACACTGCCTTTCTGCACAATGGTGAAGACGCTAATAAAACCAGCTCACATCTATGGACTTTCACTAGACAGAGGACCCCACTCCAAGCATTGAGTATGTATGAGCCCCATTTTATAGCTTAAAAAGACTGTTTCTCTTTGCCAGGAGTGGTGGCTCACGCCTGTAATCCTAGCACTCTGGGAGGCCAAGGCGCGAGGATCCCTTGAGCTTAGGAGTTGGAGACCAGCCTGGGCAAGAGACCCTGTCTCTACTAAAAATAGAAAAATTAGGTGATTGTCTGGCACTCACCTCTGATCCAGCTACTCAGGAGGCTGAGGCAGGAGGATAATTTTTTTTTTTTTTTTTGAGACAGTCTCACTATGTTACCCTCAGTAGAGTCAGCAACCTCAAACTCTTGGGCTCAAGCGATTCTCTTGCCTCAGCCTCCTAAGTAGCTGGGA
>CAUYRH010011104.1:0-16808 GCA_963574655.1 Perodicticus potto | reverse complement strand
TCTTATTGATTAATTTGAGTTCTCTGTAGATTCTAGTTATCAGACCTTTGTTAGAAGCATAACCTGCAAACATCTTCTCCCATTCTGAAGGTTGTCTATTTGCTTTACTTATTGTACCCTTGGTTGTGCAAAAGCTTTTCAGTTTGATCAGGTCCCAGTAATGGATTTTTGGTGTTGCTTCAATTGCCTGGGGGTGGGGGTCCTCCTTATAAAATATTCTCCCAGGCCAATTTCTTCAAGTGTTTTCCCTGCACTCTCTTCTAGTATTTTTATAGTTTCATGTCTTAAGTTTAAACCTTTTATCCAGTGAAAATTTTTGTTAATGGTGAAAAGTGGGGGTCCAGTTTTAGTCTTCTACAGGTCGCCATCCAGTTCATCCGGCACCATTTGTTAAATAGGGGATCTTTCCCCCACTCAATATTTTTGATAGGCTTGTCAAAGATCAAATGGCAATAAGTAGAAGGGTTCATCTCTTGGTTCTCTATTTTATTCCATAAATCTACCACTCTGTTTTTGTGCCAGTACCATGCTGTTTTGATCATTATAGATTTATAGTATAGCCTGAAGTCTGGTAATGTGATACCTCCTGATTTGTTCTTATTTCTGAGTAATGTATTTGTTATTCAAGGTTTTTTTCTGATTCCATATAAAACAAAGTACTATTTTTTCAAGTTCTTTGAAGTGTGACAATGGTGCTTTAATAGGGATTGCATTAAATCTGTAGATTGCTTTGGGTACTATGGGCATTTTAACAATGTTGATTCTACCCAGCCATGAGCATGGTATGTTTTTCCATTTGTTAACATCTTCAGCTGTTTCTTTTCTCAGAGTTTCACAGTTCTCTTTATAGAGACCTTTCATGTCCTTTGCTAGGTAAATTCCCGGATATTTCATCTTCTTTGGCACTATTGTAAAAGGAATAGAGTCCTTGATTGTTTTTTCAGCTTGACTATTGTTGACTTATATGAAAGCTACTGACTTGTAAGTATTGATTCTGTATCCTGAGATGCTGCTGTATTCCTTGATCACGTCTAAGAGTTTTGAAGTTGAGTCCCTGGGATTTTCCAGGTATAGGATCATGTCATCAGAAAAGAGTGAGGGTTTGATCTCCTCTGACCCTGTTTGGATACCCTTGATTGCCTTCTCTTGTCTGATTCTGATAGCTAAGACTTCCATTACTATGTTAAATAGCAGTGGAGATAGTGGGCATCCTTGCCTCATTCCTGATCTGAGTGGAAATGTTTTCAATACACCATTCAATATGATATTGGCTGTGGGTTTTCTGTAAAGGGCCTCTATCAGTTTAAGAATTGTACCTTCTATGCCTATTTTCTTAAGAATTCTGATCATGAAAGGATGCTGTACATTATCAATGGCTTTTTCTTCATCAATTGAGAGAATCAAATGGTCTTTGTTTTTTATTTTATTGATATGATGTATTATATTTATGATTTGTGTATGTCGAACCAACCCTGTAACCCTAGAATAAAACCAACTTTATCATGGTGTATAATTTTGTTGATGTGTTGTTGAATTCTGTTTGCTAACATCTTATTGAATATTTTTGCATCAATATTCATTAATGATATTGGTCTATAATTTTCTTTCTGTGTTGGATCCTTTCCTGGTTTGGATATCAGGATGATATTTGCTTCATAGAATGTGTTGGTAAGTATTCCTTCTTTTTCTATGTTGTGGAAAACATTATATAATATAGGTACTAGTTCCTCTTGAAATGTTTGATAGAATTCGGATGTGAAACCATCTGGTCCTGGACTTTTTCTTTTTAGGGAGATTTCGTATTGTTGATGCTATTTTAGTGGTTGATGTAGGTCTATTCAAGGTTTCTAATTCTTTCTGGTTGAGTCTAGGAAGGTGGTGTGCTCCTTCAGATTTTCATATTTCTGGGAATAGAGTTTTTGTAGTAATCATTGAGGATTTTTTAACTTTCTCTAGTCTGTTGTTATTTCTCCTTTATCGTTTCTGATAGATGATATTAGAGATTTTACTTCTCAGTTTCTGGATAGGTTAACCAAAGGTTTACCAGTTTTATTGATCTTTTCAAAAACCACCTTTTTTGTTTCATTGGTCTTCCAAATGATTCATTTGTTTTCAATTTCATTTTATTTTCCTCCTTTTATTTTTGCTTGCCCCTAATCTCAACACAAGTATTCTTTTCTCTCTTCTTTACCCCATCATAGTCCTTGGATCCTAGAAATCTTCTTTTCAAAATGCAAGAGCTGAGAAAGGAATCCTCAGGGAATTAATACTTTGAGCCTTGCAACCACAAGTCTCTCCTGAGATGAAGTGCAAAAAAAGACCTTGGTCACCCTAGCGAACACAGAGAAGGAAAAATACAATGAGAACAAAACACAAAATGATAATTCAATAAATTAACCTGCCTCACATTACCTGAAAATCCCTCCTAGAACTTTCAATATATTAGGACCCGTGGTTAAGTTTGGAATTATATGTTCAAAAGTAGAAATAGAACACACACAAAGAGGAAAATGTGTATTGGTTCAATCATTTTCAATCCAGAGATTCTGTGACTAATTCGTACAGAAACCTCAGCAGGCGAGAGACCTACAAGGGAGGTATAGTTTGTGCTGTTTCTGGTACATGTATATTTCCAAATAAGGTCTACCTTTCAGCATTCCTGATTTTATCAGGGAGTTTGTGGCTTTTTGAATTTTGAAACCACATATTATGAAATCCTATAAGTAGCAGTGCACCATCCAATTTACATGATATTCAGACATCTATTTAAATAATTCTTCCTTTGAGACAAATTTGGTTTTACAGAGCATTTAAGATTTGGTTGCCAATTGAGTCTGACTTTACTTAGACTGCCATCCACTACTATGGCATAATGTTCACAACATATTTTCACTATTTAGTATGGAAAAAATGTAAGGCCTGAGATTGAGGCTGGATGTAGGGACTCTCATGGGAGTGAGAATTAGTGATTCCTGTTGGTTCAGTAGAATTGTCTTAGCAGTGATGACAATACCTAACATGTAGATGGTGCTTGCTTTGTGTCAAGATGGTTGTAAGGGGTTTGTATAAACTACTTTATTTCTTATATCAAGTCAGTGGGGTCTTTGTTATTATTCCCACTCTATAGGTAGGAGAACTGAGGCAGATAGTTTAAGTAATTTGACCAAGCTCACATAGCTGATAAGAAGCCAGCTGAGATTTCAGCCTAATTGTTTTGACTCATCTAATCACCCTTTTAACTATTATGCTATACCATAATATCTTAGGCTGGAAGGAAGATATTACTACCTTTATTCCCACCATTCCCCATGCCAAATTTTTTTTTTTAATTTTAAATCAATTTTATTTAAAACCATATATAAATGGGCCAAATAACACTAAAGTCTGAAAGGGTTGCAATCTTTTACACAATATAATAGTCCAAAAAGAGTATACTTGTTGCTGATTCAGCTCACAATTACCATCCCTTTTCAAGCAACAGCACATTTGCTAGAAAACATTTTATGGGCACCTTCTATGGACTTTAGAGATTCACAGAGCAATAAGCCACAGTCTTGCCCTCAAGGAGCTTACAATGTAGCTACAAAGACGTAAGTCATTCAGAACAGACACAAGGGTCTGGCTCTGAGTCCACACCTCTATCTCAACAAGAACAATCACTAGCATAAGTCATTATACATTTTAACAAACGAGCCACAGGAATATCTTAGCAATTATATACTAAATCAAGTTTCAACTTGACATATTAAAAAAAAAAAGCTGAATTACATACAGTTCACATATAATATTTGTTTTCACTCATGTTTCCACTCAATTGAATTAAAAAAGAAAAACATAATTCCAAGCCAACTGTACCATTGGATAGTTTACTATCCTAAATGAAGGAGTAGCTTGTTCATGTCCTAGAATTTCTGCATAGTTCCATATCCTAATGTCAAGTTCAGTAGTTCTTACTGCCAAACCGATGCACAAGTTCAGATAACGTGTAGGCTGCTCCCCATCCTACCTCAGGATCCATACTGATGAAATAATTCAGGTTCATTTTGGAATCTCCAGTTTCCATACAGGGATATGGTGGGGAGGCTCTCTCCGGTTCCCACTGGAGTTTTTCATGTGAGATTGGTCAGAAGCGAAATTCTTCAAATATAAATCTGCGCAGATAACTCTAAATTTCCTCCTAAACTGTGGATGAATGTCATCCTCAGACTTAAAGCCATCTTCTACATAAGTATCAAATGGGCAGGGAAATGGCCAGACAGTATTGGGATCATAAATGAAGCTCTGCCCTCCACTTGGAACATGACGCAAAACAACATGGTAATCCCAGATCACAGGTCCATTTCCAGGTCCTGCCTGTTGTTTCCAGATAGGTATCATTTTCCTCTCGTTAGATATGAAGACAGCATAACACTCCTCCAAAGGATACTGGTCATGATTTTTGATGTATTCACAGAGCTTCCAAATATTTTCTTCACAGTAGCAGCTGCTATAAACGCAAGTATCTCTCGGGGGCCTGGCTAGCTGGTATCGGGCGGTGGCGGAGGGGCCATCCCCCTCCATGGCTCGAGGCCCCCCATGCCAAATTTTTATATGTGTTTACATGCAATTCTGTTTCAGAAACAAATTATAAAGTGCATGTTTATTGAGCAAAAATCGTATGTACAAATACTTAAAAATAGTAATGAGTGCCATTTGACGCATATGTGTAATACATTCATTTGCTAATTAGGATCATAATAAGAATCATGGTAAGATCTATTTTTTCACTTTTTTTTTTTTGGCTGGGGCCAGGTTTGAACCTGCCACCTCCAGTATATGGGGCTGGCGCCCTACTCACTGAGCCACTGGCGCCCACCCTTATTTTTTCACTTAACTTCTCATCATGAGAATTTCCCAGTCAAGTAGTTCTTAAAATATGAGCTGAGAGTATAAAATATATGAAGTTTTAGATTGTTTTCAAATTTTCATATTTGTATGTAAAGATAGTAAAAAAATGTCTTTATATACAAATGTTACCACACGTTTCTGGTTATTCTCTTAAAACGCATTTTTCAAAGTAAATCTTACAAACATATACAAGGTCTTGAAACACTGCCAGATTGTCTTCCTGGCGTCGTCTTGCTTTACTTCCTAAAATAGTACACAGGTACTCTTTGCTATATATCCTCAACAGTGCATATTTCATCTATATTTCTTTGTTACCATCAAGGGTAAAGATTTTTAATATGTTGTGAGGTTGTTTCAATTTCTTATGTGAATGTCTGTTTTCCTTGGCACAGGAGTGAAGCATATTTTTCTTACAGTGTTCCAAATACGGTTTCTATAGTGTGAATAAGCAAACTTTGGCTTTCCCATATGTTCCAAATATTTTTTTTTACTTTGTTGTTATTATGTTTAACGTGACTTTTAAATATAAGTTTAGAAATACAGTTTAAAAACATTAAAATTTGCCTTTATGAGTTCCTGTTTTATTTTCATGTTGAAAATAGATACCCTCATTTTGATATTGTAGAAATGATCAATATAAAATCTTCTTTATGTTTGGTTTCATCTTTTAATTTTTCACATTTTACTTGGTCTGGGACTATTTTGGCAAATGTTAATATTGAATTAACTTGTATATGGTGACATCTGAATGTTGAATTGTTAAATCAGTTTATGCTTGCTTGTTTTTTTTCTTACTAAGTTTCATAGTTTTCCTCATATAAGTTCTGTGATTTCTTTTCAGATTTGTCTCAAGATATTATATAATTTGGATGCTGTTCTCCCAACTTTTTTCTAGAATACAAGCAAGATATGAAATATGTATGTCAGTTTATTCAAATTCCTAATTAACTTTAATATTTTTTCACTATATAGTTACAAATTATACAAAAGCTATAGGTAATTCAAGAAGGTGGTCATGACCATTTAAAAGCTAATTTTACCTTTTTAATTATCATATGTCATTGTTTTGTTTTATAGTGTAGTAGAACTTCTTTTCTTCTCATAATAATTATTTACTTTTAAGAAGAGTGTTAGCTACTATTGAGGTAATTAAATCTCCTAATTTGTGCCATGTACTCTTGGAGATTCTAGAGGAAGAGGCAGATATAAACAAAATTAATCACTTATTTATGAATTTATTAAGTTACTCAATGATACATGTTAGAGATAAAAATATATATAAGAAACTAAGTGAGGTGTTTGGATGAATTAATTTTCCATAGTACAGCCACAGCAGGATTCACTGAGAAAATAATTTGAATATAAATCTTAAGGATATGAAAGACTGAGTCATATTAATATCTGGGCAAAGAGCATTCCTTGAAGAAGAAACAGCAAATGCAACGCCAGTGGGTAGGAGTTTATATGACACGTTTAAAGAATAACTTAAAGGCTGACTCAGACATATGAAGAGATCTGAAAGCTAATTAGGGACCAGGCCACATAGATGTGTAGATTACTTAAGACCTTTCACTTTCATCCTGAGTGATATGAACATTTGCTAAGAAACAGTTCTTGGCTTATCAAGAATTATTTTTTAATTAGACAGTGGTATTGGATCAACTTTAAAATGAGAAATTTTATCATGAGAATTTATATGAAAGACTTACAGAATTCTCAAAATCTGTCCTAGAGTAAAAACAAAAAGTAAAAATGTATTTTAGGCAGGTTAGTGTAAGTGAAAGTCCTCTTTCCACAACAAAGTGAAACACACTTTGGGGAAAACAATGGAGTACCAGCCTGCTATGTGATATGTTATTATATATGGAGAGCATTGCCATAAAAACAGGGCGGTGCCTGTGGCTCATGCAGTAGGGCGCCGGCGCTCCATATACGGAAGGTGGTGGGTTCAAACCTGACCTCAGCGGAACTAAATAGCCGGACATTGTGGGGGGCGCCTGTAGTCCTGGCTACTCGGGAGGCTGAGGCAAGAAAATTGCCTTAAGCCCGGGAGCTGGAGGTTGCTGTGAGCTGTGTGACGCCATGGCCCTCTACTGAGGGTGATAAAGTGAGACTCTGTCTCTACAAAAAATTAAAAAATAAAAAAATAAAACTTTTCTAAGAAACTTACATTTCACTTTTAATATAGAATTAAATTTCATTAATTAAATCGTGAATATTTAAATTTCCAGTCAAGTTATTCTAGGACATTTTCTCAGTGGTTTTGTCAGCCTCACAGCAAATCTGCCTTTGGCTGCTAGTAAAACTGAAGGACTTGTAAATACTAAAGTGTGGGCAGGGATTGTAGCCTTTAATGTTCAAAATGTATATGGTAAATTGGGCATACTCTACCTGATTATTTTAGAAATCCGTGTTTGCATTGTAATATTATGGATCCAAGAGAGAAGATAACAAGGTTTCCTAATTTGAAAATGGAATTTTTCTTAATTTTTTGTCTCTTGAAGATAGCAAAAGAGGAATGGCAATAATACTGTGTGTGTGTGTGTTTGCTTGTGTGTGTGCAAAGTCATTTGTGCATTAAACAATCTCCGCATTTATTAATACTTTATGCCCATGTAATTCATGACCTATACTGCAAGCAACTTCAAAAAGAAATATTTCAGGATTATTCAGAAAAATGAGAATTGACTAATTTCTATAATATGCCATTAGCGGTTTTCTTGGATCACATTTTAGCTAGTGGTACCCAAGTCAACCTGGATCAATGGTTTGCAAAGGTGATTGTTCACTTTCTGAAGACCTATCTTTGACATGGATTTTGTTTTAAAGTATTTTAGACTTTTGGCTATTCTGAATGAATCAATTACTTTTCAGAACCAAATGAAGTAAGAGAAGTCTCTCTTTATTAGCCTTTTGAGACATAAAGTGTGACAATAGCTACCTTCACTATCTGTCTTTTCATGCTGAAGGGTAAGCTGCAAGTGACAAGAAAGCTTCATTTCTTGGCTTCTTATCTAATTCCAGATGAAAAATGTCTCTAGTTCTGCAGGTATACAGCAGTTTTTTGCATTGTATGCAAGAAAGAAAAGACATCTAAAATTAAAAAAAAATCTTTTCTTGTAATTAGCCTAAAAGTATAAAGAAACCACAAATTATTTTGCTAATTGCAGAAGTGCTAAGAAGATAAACTAGATGATCAGAAAGAAGAGCATTTAGTGCAATTATATTTATTAACATGTTCAAACTGACCACATTTTGATGGTGCTTGTTCTTGCAAATTCAAGGTGGCCAGTACCATATATGAAGCCAAGTTCTTATGTTCCAGAGAATGTTCACTGAGCTGGGCTTTAAGCTTAATGAAGTTTGGCATCTTTGGAGATTCTGTTGCTCTACTTGTATTTTAAACAATTTGAAGTTATTTCCACATGACCCCGTAGGGTTATGGACTTTAAAGTACTATGTAAGACATTTTCTTTACAATTCAGTCTTGGCAACAAAAAAGACTTTCTGAGATGTCTAAGTCCATAACTGGTCGTGTTTCTCCCTTTTCATTTTATGAGACAGCTGAATGTGATGGGAGCAGAGATAAAGCCATGTTTGGTGGACTCTACTATAACTTACATATTAGAATTCTTTTCAAGTCTTGATTTTCTCCTCTTACAATATTCTGATTTTGATTCTTCTTGTTTATTACTAGTTACTCTCTTAAATTTGTGTGAATAAAGATTGTGTACAAAATAAATAGATAATAAATGTCACATACTCAAATTTTCTAACTTCTTTAGAAACTGTTCAAAGTTGCTCTTACTCAACCAATAAGACCATACATAGAAAATTAAACTTACCAGGGGCAATGACAACCAGTCAGAATTACCAAAGAATTAAATTAGAGGACTATGCCAACTCAGGTGAAGTGTATTGATACTTTAAAATCAGCTCACAAAGCAATTATAACTTGATATAACATTTAAAATGTTTTCTTAAAATTTTATTTTGTAGTGAGCTAGTGGCATAACACAGATAGTATTTTCCTATAGGTTGACATTTGGAAGTGGGCATAACCTCTCATGTATCCTTTGAAGTTTTGACAACAAAGGGACATCTTAATGAATGCATTACCATCTTTGATTTTAAAACAATATTTTAAGATTCAAATCTGTACATATTTTGATAATTTCCCCAAAATAGTCATTCTGCCGTTTACAAAAACTGAAACACTATTTCTTACAAAGTCTTTCAAAAATAACTTTAATTGTACATCACGTCCAATTGGAAATAATCCATCTCAGGAAACTGGAAAAAAGTCTAGAGACCATTTAGCATGATTGAGGAAATGGTAAATGGAAAAAAGGTGGGATTATTTATTCTGGAATGATAAACCAGAAGGACTTAATATCTGCCTTTAATTTTTTAAAAATGTATTTATAAGGTGACATTCTCTTGCTCACCTGTTCTTCATCTTCCCAAGGGTGAATCAAAGAAAGAAATTGACTATATTTGTTGTTAAGGAAGAGTTCACACATACGGAAAATGTTTTTGACAGTAAGATAGATCAAATACTGACATAGGTTACCAAAAGTTATTAGGTTGTTGTGAACTCTTAATCTCTAAGGAATCACTAAATTTGAATAGACAGCTATGTGATTGAATGATTTAGACAGTGGTTCTTGGTACTGAATTCCTAAATGGGATAAAAATTGTGGTTTTTCTAAAAAAATTATGGTTCAGTGATTTTATTGAAAAATACATACCATATCCAAAGAGGTATTGCTACTTCTTCCTAAATTAAGTACAGAGACAGATATTAAATTTCCAAAAAATTCCTTTATTACAAAACACTTTTTTTTTAACTGTGCTTTCTTCTGGTGGGCTTCTATACTATGTGGGTTACATTTCTATTGATGCATTTAATACATTGCATTTGGGGTCACGCATTTCTTTCTTTCACTAGGTAGTAATTTTTTTGACAGCTGAGAACAAGGTGAAAATTATTTGTATTCTCAAAACCTAGCACAATAGTCCACATGATACTCCCAATTAAGAAGTGGTAGATAAATGGAGAAGGGAAAAAATCAAGGAGGAAAAAGAAAGGCATCCTCTTTCTGGCTCCTATCTTTAAAAGCCGGACCTGTAAGGACTGTGCCACTGCCAGAAAATTCACCTATTCTCTCATTCTTTCAATCATATGCACTATCAGGAGTTTTTCTGTTTCTTTTCCCCGGGCCCATAACCTTTTGGAAGTCCTAGTAATTAGACAAGGCAGTGAAAAGTTTGAAAAGCATCTACCAAAATGTTTGTCGATTGAACGAATTTCAGTCCTAGGTGCTTGAAATCATTCAAAGCACCTTTCATAGGAAGGTGAAAGTATTCGGTCCTTAAATCTGAAATGTCCAATTTTTAATCAAAAGTTTACATCTCAAACAAGAAGCAGTACAATTAATCGAAATATGCGCCTAAAACTATTGACACAGTTTTACCGTCTTAATGATAGCTCGTGTACGCCAGCAGCAAGAAAGCCTGGAGAGTGAGTGAAGATTAAATTGTGAAAGGGGTTTTCCACAGGTTATTGAGGATTGAATATTTTTCTTTGACAAAAGTGGTGCAAATCTTAGAAGATGTGGTGGTTGGTGCAAGGTCTGGTGAATTTGGTGGATGATGGAGAGTTTCCAAGTCCAGCTTCTGTCATTCAAGGAGTGTTGTTTGTGCAGTAGTTGTCTTGCAAGAGGATTGGCCTGTGTTCACCAGTCTCAGCTGGTCACCACAGCACTCTCATGTCACCTAAATAGTTGCAGTGACCTCCAGTGTCCTCAACTGACCAGGTTTCATAAAGCTTTAGAAGATAATGCCAGTGCTGGACCATTAAACAGATACCATTAACTTTTTTGGATGAATATTTGGTTTTGGATTATGTTTTGGCACTTCATCCATTGTGTCAAATGCTTGAAATTGTCAAAAAGAATCCATTTGTCATAACACAGAACAATGTGGTGCAGAGACAATTTGTCTATACATTGTGACAGCAAAGAAAGGCAAGCTTCCAGATGATTTCTCACACTCGTTTAATTCATGCGAACCCCTTTATCCAGCTTCTTTACCTTGCCCATTTGTTTCAAGTGTTCCAGTATTGTTTGGATAGTTACGTCAAACATTGCTGCTAATTTACACACGGGTGGAGATGGATACTGCTAATTTACACACAGGTGGAGACAGATACACTTCCACCATCGCTTTCAGCTCATCATATCCACCGTAGAAACTGTCATCTACCATATTCACCAAACCTTGCACCAGACCTGATCACAGGTTGCTTACATGGCTTATTTTTACCAGAATGGAACCTCCCAAACCATTGACATTCATTTAGCCACATCCTTCCCAAGCTGTTTACTGATATTTTTAACTGTCTGGGCTGCATTGATTTCATGATAGAACTCATACTCAAATATAACATGAATTTTTGACTTAGCCAGTTTTTTTTTCCCCACAAAAACTGCTCTAAAGAAAAAAATTTAAAGATAACCACAAACCAAAGTGCATGCTTGAAGGAATAAGGATGAACTAATAAGGAAAAAAACAGGAAGAACAGGAAGCGTCGAAGTGGAATGTCAGAGTTATCAACTATCAAACTTACTACTTAAGGAGATCAGATATTTCATACTTAATAACCTTATTGAAAGGATCATTCTAGGACAAATGTTCTCTCAAATTCTTGCTTTTCAGGTGTTAGATACACTGTTTCTCTTGGGAGTTCTAATTTCAAGTTAATCTAATGAAAGCATTCTAATTTAGCTGCAAATAACCCTTCACTTTCAGTGTTTCTTTGCTTAAAGCAATTTATGTAAAATAAAATTATGTAAATTTTCCCTTGGTGTTAAGGCAAAAACACTTCCGTTATAAAAGTGGGTGTTATTCATTGTGGCCCCCTAGAGATAGTTCTTACTTTGTCTTTCTCTGTTATATTTGATTGAATAGGTAAATTGACTTCTTAAAGTTGAAGAAACTGAATATCAAACATTTTTTTAAAAACTACTCATTGTTAACACCTGAAGTTATGGGAGCTAAGATTTGCACCTTGTTTGAAGTTCTATTTCTGGGCCCACCCATCAGAATGGGTTACTTGCATGTAATTTTTAAAAATTCATCCTTGCTTAAATCATTATTTTACCTCTGTGTCAGCTCATAGTCAATATTAAGAGATGATCCTCTTAAGGACATATTTATTAGAGTTCTTGTTACAGTGTATTACAATTGTTTCTCTGTTTAATCTAAAAGATTGAGCTCTATGAGGGCAAAGAATCAGGCTTTTCTTTTTGTATTCCCAGCATGTGGTAAAGTATATAAGTAGAACATACTCAATAAATATTTGTCAAATAATTGAAAGAATAAGGGTTCCCTTACCAAATATCCAGGACTCTTGCCCTTTATCCATTCCTATACCCAAATGCTCAGAAATATTTTTCTCTTAAAGTCACAACATGCCTGCAGCAGACACTGTCACCAATATCCCTTTCTTATTTTAATTTAGGTTTTATTTTATTGATAGGATGCTTTTTATCAGAAAGGGAACAGTTAACATCATTTTATCCCCTTCTCGGCGTTCGGGTTAGGAGTATGCCTATGATACAATGTAAAATGAGATAAAGTCTGTTGGGAATTTACTGGAAGAGTTTTTCTTGCCTTTAAAAAGCAAAAGAAAGGAAAAGATTCATGTTCTTCTGCTGTTGTGTGTTCCAGTGTAAGGAAGGATATAATGGTTGGAACTGCTTCAACTATTTTAGGGTTAGAACCCAAAGGAATGATAATGGTAGAACAGAAAGGTGGAAGAACTTGACTACATGGTAGGTCTCTGAATTAACAGCCTTTACAATGTCCTAATCTCTTCTGTTGGAACAAATTACTTAATCAGAACAATTGCCATGTGTGTCTTTGGTTTACTTTAGTTGATTTCACATTTTCCCATATGATCAAATGTGGTACCACTGTGACATATGGACGCCAAGCCTCCAAAGATTTCTCCCCCCTAACTGGCAAACAGCTAGGGATTTCTATGGTTATTAGGAAAGGTCCGGATGTCACTGACTTCTACCAGACTCAGCTGCTCCATACAGGTCCAGAAGATACTTTAAACAATTACTTATAGGCCAATAATATTATAGTTACACAAAATCTGTGATGAATACAGGTCACATTGAGTACCTCTTATAATTGCAGAAGTCAAACATGACTTGTGTATTATAAATTTAATATAGTTTTTACATTTCTTAAAATGTATGTACATTTTTTTGGAATCCTCTGTGTTTAACAACTGGCTTTTGAAAAACAAGATAAAATTTAAAAGTACATATTTATACGTGCATGATTTTTTTTTTTTTGAGACAGAGTCTCACTTTGTTTCCCTCAGTAGAGTGCAGTGACATCACAGCTCACAGCAACCTCCAATTCTTGGGCTTAAGCGATTCTCTTGCCTCAGCCTCTGGAGTAGCTGGGACTACAAGAACCTGCCACAACGCCCGGCTATTTTTTTAGAGATGGGGTCTTGCTCTGGCTTAAGCTGGTCTCGAGCCTGTGAGCTCAGGCAATCCACCAGCCTCAGCCTCCCAAGTGCTGGGATTACAGGCGTGTGCTACTGTGCCTGGGTAATACATGCGTTAATTTATTTTAATGTTTACTTAGCTAACAGATTGGTGGCATACTGTTACTTCTGACACTTCTTGCTGGGCCCAGGACTGGCCTGGGCTTCACTAGGTCATGGCTGGGTTTAACTAGGTTCCAGACACGGACTGCTAAGTTATCTTGCTCAGGTTCAGTTTCTCTTAGGTGCCTGAGGGCTATCTACTTTAGCTGGAGAGAGAGAGAGAAAAGCAGTCTTCTTAGAAAGATAGATCTTAGTCTTTAGTAGAGCTTGGTAATCTTCAGCAGAAAGACGCCATGCTGGTGTTCTGCAGGCAGGAGAGGAGACAGAATCAGAGTAAGCGGGTCCGTGATAGAATGCGCATGCTCCTTCTCCTCCAGCCTAATATACGGCTGATCACGTGCTTCTCAACACCACAGGTGTAGAGATTGCCAATTCACCACCATTCTCATCTTGCAAACTCTCATGCTTGTTAGGAGAGCTAAATCCCTCTCAATGCCCTTTCCACCGAGGTGTTCCATGATTGAGCAATACAGGTATTTCTTATAACTCTCACTCCTCCTAGCCATAGGCTATGTGGGCTCCAACAGCATACAATTTACAACAAATAATAAAACATACAATACTCTTTATAGCAATTTCCATATAGCCAACTGACTTTGATGCTTTATTTGGTTTTTATCAAATTCTTATAACCATAGAAAAACTATGTCTGCAACTAACGATTACTTCTATTCTGATCATGACTGTTGGTAGATATTTTTACTTGAGTTAATAATAACATAAAATGAAACTACAGTGGCATGTATTAGAACTTTACTCAATTGCCAATGACACGAGCAGCTTCCTTGCTGAATTGGGTAGCAGTTTTCAAATAATGGAAAAATATCTTCTCAATTTTTTTGTGCTATTCACATTGTAACAGATATAGCCATAATATATTTTTGGCTCCAGTAAAATTTTTCCTATCAATTTCGTAAGTCTAGAAAAGTAAGAAATAATCAATAAAGCCCAGACTTGTAGCATTGGCAAGGACTGTTATGTACATTTTCTTATAATAATTAAATTCAAGTTACTAATACAATGTCAAAGAACATGTAATTGAACAAAGGTATGCAGAGACACATTATGTTTTCCCCACATATAAGCAAGAGAAGTAGTAATCTCAAATGTAAAGATAATGGTAAATTATACTAAAATAATTAGGAAGTGATGAGGTTTGAGCATTTCACATAATTTATTGAATTGTAAATTTGTATAATTCAGTTTTTGATAATAGCCATGTTTAACAAGCTGTCTGTAAAATTCTTGAAAATGTTAACCATCGGTTTGCATGAGCTGATATGGACCAGCTCCAGCACACTGCAGCCGTGAATGCCTTACTGCAGAAATAAGGGATTCATTTTCCTGGTCCAGTTGAACTACTAATTTGATTAACAAATTAACTACAACCTCTTGTTGCTGTAAGATACATGTTTTTAGGAAAATGATTTTATTGACATTGTTGTGCCCCTCTCCATTAGGAGTTAATGGCAGAAGAGAACAGATGTAGTATTTGAAGAACATTATCTATTTTAAGCTCCTCCTGGGAACCCTAGCTCCACGTTTACCTAATAGAGTTAAATATTATGATTTCTATTGTAAGTAACAGTGAAACTCCCCTTCGAGGAAAATGTACTCATAAAAACCTCCGAATTGGGGAATTTATTATTGTAATTATTAAGATTCGGTAAATTATTTTTGTGTGATATTGGAATAAACATAAATCTTGCTTAATTTATATATTATTAAAATTTGAAACTTCATATTTTACACTTTTCTATAGATCCGTTAGGCCTTTTTTGTTAAACCTTACGTATGTGAGGGTAATTTTGTTTCTGTTCAACCCAGATATGTTTAGTGATTCAAATTGATAAAGCCTTGACTTGTAAGGTTTATTTAAATCAGAGAACAAAAGTAAAGGATTGTAAAGTGATATCAAGTTTCACAAAATTGTCTTTTAATTGGTCTTCTTCACATTGTACCATTTCATTTGTATTATCTTGTAAGAAAGCAATGTAGAGAAAAACTACAGAAATTATCTTTCCTTCTTTGAATTTTTTTTATTAAATTAAAGATGATTTATTTTTTAACCTAAGAAAGCAGCTGGTATAGAAGAAAAGATATATGAATTTGGCATTAGATAGAACAGTACCTAATTTCACTCCAAGCTTTTGAGAAACACACAGAAATTAAAATATCATTGAAATAGAACCCTCTGTTATCTCAATTGGGTTAGGATATAGAGAAATAGTTCTTTTTCCCATAACTCCAGTATGGGATCTAGCTGGATTTTGCTTACCACAGCTTATTGACTTGTGTTACAACAAGACATAATACAGCTGAATGCTTGAGTAGTTACCTATATAGATTGTTGGATGGAGGAAAAAATAGTTTGGCTGAACTGTCATAGATTTATTCCAATTCCAAAAAAGTCAATTAATCTTTCCAATTTGACACAAGTGCTCAGGAAATCTAAGAACAATTTTTTCTATTACCTAATTATTCACATAATTGAGAAAAACTGGTGCTATTATTCTGACCTTTGTATTTAAACCCAACCTTGAATATTTTTATTCTTGGAAATACTAACTTAAGAAATAATGTATTAAAAAAGTAAAATCATACACGGTGGGGATGAGAGAAGGGGAGAGCAGAGAGAGAAAGAATGAGGGAGGGGTGGGGAAAGGAAGAGCAGAGAGAGGGAAGGAACCAGGGGGTGGGGTCTTGGTGTGTGCCACACCTTTTGGGGGCAAAACAGGATTGTAAGAGGGACTTTACCCAACAAATGCAATCAGTGTAACATGGTTTCTTGTACCCTCAATGAATCCCCAACAATAAAAAAATAAATAAAAAAAATTAAAATCATGCCACTTTTTATTTAATTTTTCATCACCAAAGAGTCTTGCTTCTCTTTAATAAATGAATTCCAAATGCTCAATTATTTATATTTTTATTTATTTTATTTTTTATTTCAGAATATTGGAGAGTACATAAATTTTATATAAATACTTTGTTTTTCATAATGATTAAGCCAAGGTTATAAGTTTTCCCTTCACTCAGACAGTGTGCACTGTACCAAGTACGTATGACTTTACCCATCCCCTCTTTTTTTTTTTTTTTGAGACAGAGCCTCAAGCTGTCACCCTGAATAGAGTCCTGTGGCATCACAGCTCACAGCAATCTCAATTCCTAGGCTCAAGCGAGTCTCCTGCCTCCGCCTCCCAAGTAGCTGGGACTACAGGCGCCC
>CAUYRH010011103.1:0-49173 GCA_963574655.1 Perodicticus potto | reverse complement strand
ACAACTATAACCAAAAAATAGCCGGACGTTGTAGTGGGTGTCTGTAGTCCCAGCTACTTGGGAGACTGAGGCAAGAGAATTGCTTAAACCCAGGAGTTTGGCTCAGCGCCTGTGGCTCAGCGGGCTAAGGCGCCAGCCACGTACACCTGAGCTGGCAGGTTTGAATCCAGCCCGGGCCCGCCAAACAACAATGACGGCTGCAACCAAAAAATGGCCGGACGTTGTGGCGGGCGCATGCAGTCCCAGCTACTTGGGAGGTGGAGGCAGGAGACTCGCTTGAGCCCAGGAATTGGAGGTTGCTGTGAGCTGTGATGCCATGGCACTCTACCCAGGGCAACAGCTTGAGGCTCTGTTTCAAAAAAAAAGAAAAAAGAACAAAACATGAGTGCCAGTTTTGCCAATTCTATTCATTATAGCACTAAAGTTCTAGTTGCAACAATGAGGCAAAAAAAAAAAAAAAAGAAAGAAAGAAAAGAAATTTAAAACATACAAATTGGAGGGGAAGAAGTAAAATTATCTCTATTCATGAATGATATTGTTGTATACACAGAAAAACATATAGATTCCACAGACAGAAAAATGTTATAAGTAACAAACAAATTCAGCAATGTAATAGGATACAAAACCAACACACAAAACACTTGTTGCATTTTTACACACTAATAATAAACAATCCAAAAGGAAATTAAGAAAATTCCGTTTACAATAACATCAAAAAGGATAAAATACTTTGGAGTAAATTTAACCAAAGAGGTGAAAGTCTTATACACTAAAAACTACAAAACAGGCTTGGCGCCTGTGACTCAAACAGCTAAGGCGCTAGCCACATACACCTGAGCTGGAGGGGTCGAATCCAGCCCGGGCTGCCAAACAACAATGACGTCTGCAACCAAAGAATAGCCGGGCATTGTGGCGGGCTCCTGTAGTCCCAGTACTTGGGAGGCAGAGGCAGGAGAATTGCTTGAGCGGAGGAGTTGGAGGTTGCTGTGAGCTGTGATGCTACAGCACTCTACCCAGGGCAACAGCTTGAGGCTCTGTCTCAAAAATAAATAAATAAAGAAATAAAAACTACAAAACATTGCTGAAAGCAATCAAAGATGACATAAATAAATGAAAAGAACATCTCAAGCAAATTGAGTCATTTGTTTTTGAACGTGATTTGCAAAAACAGTCATCTCTCAGTGTATGTGGGGAATTGATTCCAGTACTTCTGCACATATCAAAATCTGTGCAAACTCAAGTTTCACAGTGAGTCCTGCAGAACCTGTATATGCAAAAAATCAGCCCTCCATATGTTCAGGTTTCATGTCCCACAAATACTGTATTTTCTATCTGCATTTGGTTGAAAAAAATCCATGAATAAGTGGACCCACACAGTTCAAATCCTTATTTTTCAAGTATCAACTGTATTTTCTCTCGTTCTATGAGTTTCTTTTTGATTGTGGATAGTGTCCTTTGATGTACAAAATTTTTAAATCTTGATAAAGTACAATTTGTCTATTTTTTTATTTTATTGCCTGTTCCTTTGGTGTCATATCCAAGAAGTCATTACCAAATCTAGGGTCATAAAACTTTTCCTCCATGTTTTCTTCTACAAGTTTATAGTTTCGGCTCCTACATTTATGTTTTGATCCATTTTGAGTTAATTTTTATATGTGGCATTAGGTAAGGATCTAACTTCATTGTTTAGAAGGTAAATTTTCTGTTATATATGTTATACTGGTATAAAAATCTAACTTAAAAATTTAATATTTTTTTCTCCTTGGTAAAGTATCACAAGAATGGAAAAGCAAAAAGAAAAAAAAAATGGAAAAGCAAGTGTCCAATGTCCTCAATACAAATATGAAACCAATAGATAAACAAGTACACACATGAGAGAAAAACACAATTAAATTCAAATGGAGAAGGGGGAGGAGTGAGAGGGGATCGTGGTGGGAGATTGGTAAGTTCTCACCTAATGAACACAATGTAAGGGTAGACAGCATCCCAACGGCTCAACTATAACCTGAACTTTACCTAGCAAATACAAACAATGGAACCTAATTATTTATTCCCTCATATTAATTTGAAATAAAAAAGCAAAACAAAACAAAAAATAATTTTTTTAAATTTTAAAAATTAAAAACATTAATACCTTTTTATGATTTAAAAAATCCAATAAATGAGCACATGTGGCTCAGTGAGTAGGGTGCTGGCCCCAAATACCGAGGGTGGCGGGTTTGAACCCGGTCCTAGCCAAACTGCAACAAAAAATACCAGGGCGTTGTGATGGGCACCTGTAGTCCCAGCCACTCTGGAGGCTGAGGCAAGAGAATCGCCTAAGCCCTAGAGCTAGAGGTTGCTGTGAGCTGTGAGCTGTGACGCCACGGCACTCTAATGAGGGCAACAACAACAACAACAAAAATCCAATAAACTAGGAATAGCAGCTAACTTCCTTGACATGATAAAGGCCATATATGAAAACCTATAGCTAACAATATACTCAGTTGTGAAAGACCAAAAGTCTTTCCACTAAGATCAAAAACAAGACAAGGTGGCTTGCTTTCATCACTACTATTCAACATAATACTGGACATTTCTAACCAGATCAAGTAAGCAAGGAAAATAAATAAAATGCATCCAAATTGGAAAGGAAAAAGTAAAACTATCGCTTTTTGCAGATGACATGAAACATTTATAGAGAATTCTAAAGAATCCACAAAAAAAGTGTTAATACACATATTCAGTAAAGCTGAGGATACAAAATCCACACAGAAAAATATGTTGTGTTTTTATACACTATCGGTGAGCAATCTTAAAAGAAAATAATACCTTTTACAGTAGCATGAAAAGGAATAAAACACATAGAAGTACTAAGAAGGTACAAGACTTGTATACAGTAGGCTGGGGGTGGCAGCTCACACATGTAATCCTAGCACTCTGGGAGGCCCAGGTGGGTGGATCGCTTGAGCTTACAGGTTCAATATAAGCGTGAGCAAGAACGAGACCCCATTTCTAAAAATAGCCTGGCGTTGTGGTGGACACCTGTAGTCCCAGTTACTTGGGAGGCTGAAGCAAGAGAATCACTTAAGCCCAAGAGTTTGAGGTTCCTGTGAGCTGTGATGCCAAGGCACTGTACTGAGAGCAACATAGTGAGACTCTGTCTCAAAAGCAAACAAACAAACAAAAAACAGACAACAAAAGAAAACATAAATTAGACTATCAAAATTAAAAACTTTGTGCATAGGGCGGTGCCTGTGGCTCAAAGGAGTAGGGCACTGGCCCCATATGTCGGAGGTGGTGGGTTCTCACCCAGCCCTGGTCAAAAACCACAAAAAAAAAAAAAAAAAAAAAAACTTTGGCGGCACCTGTGGCTCAAAGGAGTAAGGCGCCGGCCCCATATGCCTGAGATGGCGGGTTCAAACCCAGCCCTGTCCAAAAACCACACACACACACACACACACACACACACACACACAAAAAACTTTGTGCATCGAAAACACTGTCAAAAGAGCTAGCCAATGGAGTGGGAGAAAATATTTACAAATCATGTATCTGATAAGGATTTAATATTCAGAATACATAAGGCTGGGCAAGGTGGCTCACACCTGTAATCTTAGTACTTTGGGAGGATGAGGCGGGAAGATGCTTGAGCTCAGAAGTTCAAGACCAGCCTGAGCAAGAGCACAATCCCATCTCTAACAAAATTTTTTTAAAAAGAAAAAAAGAATATCTTCAACTCAACAAACAACATAAACAACGACAACAAACAG
Source organism: Perodicticus potto (assembly GCA_963574655.1). Classification (NCBI taxonomy): domain Eukaryota; kingdom Metazoa; phylum Chordata; class Mammalia; order Primates; family Lorisidae; genus Perodicticus; species Perodicticus potto. The sequence goes on along the minus strand of CAUYRH010011103.1, from coordinate 45,421 downwards.
CCCAGTTTAAAAGTCAGGAAAGTTCCTGGGTGTGGTGATGTGCACCTGTAGTCCCAACTACTTGGCAAACTGAAGTGAGACAATGCCTTGAACCTAGGAGTATGAGACTACCCTAGGCAACATAGTGAGACCCCATCTCTATTTTGAAGTGGAGAAAGTATGTGCTATCATCTGAATGTTTACACCACCCCAAATTCAATGATTGAAATCCTAACTCCTAAGGTGATGATATCAGAAGGTGGGGCCTTTAGTAGGTCTTTAAATCCTAAGGGCAGAGCCCTTATGAACGAAATTAGTTCTGTTACCAAAGAGGTATAAGAGAGAGAGAGAGTGTGTGAGAGCACATGAGTGAGTGCACTCTCTGCCTCTTTTCGTTGTGTGAGGGTGACACAGCAAAAAAATGCCCATATCTGGATCTGAGTGTGTGCCTTCACTAGACATGGAATCTGCTGGCTCCTTGGTCTTGAACTTCCTAACCTCCCGGACTGTGAGAAATTTCTGTTGTTTATAATAAGCTACCTAGTATATGGTATTTTGTTATAGCAGCCTGAACAAGCTAAGAAAGGATGTGCATAGATATTTTTCCAAAGAAGATATACAAATGGTCAATAAACGTGAAAAAAAATACCCAACACCAGGTGTTAGGGAAATGCAAATCAAAACACAAAAAGATACTATTTCATACTTTCTAGGACAGGTATATTTAAAAAATGGAAAATAACAAGTGCTGGTGTCAGGGCCGGGCCGGATGGCTCACACCTGTAATCCTAGTACTCTGGGAGGCCAAGGCAGGTGGATTGCCTGAGCTCACAGGGGTGAGACCAGTCTGAGCAAGAGCGAGACCCCATCTCTGAAAATAGATAGGCTTTGGGCTGGCGCTTTTAGTCCCAGCTACTTGGGAGGCTGTGGCAAGATAATCGCTAGAACCCAAGGGTTTGAGGTTGCTGTGAGTTGCGATGGCAAAGCACTCTACCAAGGGCAACAAAGTGACACTCTGTCTCAAAAAAAAAAAAAAAAAAATAGCTGGGCGTTGTAGAGGGAGCCTGTATTCACAGCTACTTGGGAGGCTGAGGCAAGAGGTTCTCTTGAGCCCAAGAGTTTGAGGTTGCTGTGAGCTATCGAGTCACAGCATTCCACCAAGGGTGACAAAGTCTCAGAAAAAAAAAAAAATGCTGCATCCGAGTTACAGCACCAAAAAAAAAAGTTCTGGTGAGGATATGGAGTAATGGAACACTTGTACATTCCTGTTGGGAATGTAAAATGATGAAGCCACTCTGGAAAACAGTTTGGCAGTTTCTTTGAAAACTAAACATAAAATTACCGTATGATTCAGCATTTTCTCTCCTAGGTATATTACCAAAATAATCGAAAATGGGACTTAAACAGATACTTATATGTGTAGTATATTCACAATATCCAAAAGGTGGGAAAAAATGTAAACACTTGTCAATGGATAAATGGATGAACAAAATATGGTACATACATAAAAATGGAATTTTATTGAGCCATGAGAAGGAATGAAGTTCTTTTTTGTTTTAATCTAATTTTTTGAACAACTTTTTTTTTCCTTTTTTTGAAACAGTCTGACTCTGATGACCATGCTAGATTGCTGTGGCATTAGGCTAGCTCACTGCAACCTCAAACTCCTGGGTCAAGCAATCCTCCTGTCTCAGCCTCCCATGTAGTTAGGACTATAGATGCCCACCACAATGCCCAGCTAATTTTTCTATTTTTTAGAGACAGGCTGTTCTCCAACTCCTGAGCTCAAGTGATCCACCTGCCTCAGCCTCCCAGAGTGCTGGGATTACAGGCACAAGTCACCAAGCCCAGTCAAAAGGAATGAAGTTTTGATAAATTATACCATATGGATGAATCTTGAAAACATATGTGCTACGTTAAATATGCCAGATATGAAAAGATAGATGTGTGATTTCACCTATATGAAATATGTGGAATGTACTAATTCATAGAGACAGAAAGTGGATTCGAGGTTACTAGGGACTAGAGGAAGGGAAGAATGAAGAGTTTTTATTTAACAGGTACATTGTTTCTGTTTGGGGTGATAAAATGTCTAGGATAGGTAGTTATGATGGTTGGACAACACTGTGAATGTACTTAATGCTGTTGCCTTGTACACTTAAACTTGGTTGCAATGGCAAATTTTGTGTTATATATACACACACATACACATATATATGGTTTTATACATATGAAAAAAATGTAAAATGATGATTACTCCAGGAAGCAGTTCAAGTTCAGGCAGAAATGATAGGAGGCTGTGTCATATAGGATCACTGGTACATGAGTGAGATTTTTCTTTGTCTGAGTGGAGCAAATGAGACCAAAAGCCTCCCTGTGCTTAATATTATGGGATTCTGTTAAGTACTCAAGTACTTAATGGAATCTAAAAATAGTTAAAACTAAAAAAAGGGGTGGGGTGGAGGAAGATTATAATAAAGCCATATAGAAAAATACAAAGAGAAAATAACCATTGCTAACTTTAAGGAGTGTTGTTCCGGCTCGGCGCCTGTGGCTCAACGGGCTAAGGTGCCAGCCACATACACCTGAGCTGGCGGGTGGGAATCCAGCCTGGGCCGCCAAACAACATTGATGGCTGCAACCAAAAAATGGCCGGGCGTTGTGGCGGGTGTCTGTAGTCCCAGCTACTTGGGAGGCAGAGGCAGGAGACTCGCTTGAGCCCAGGAATTGGAAGTTGCTATGAGCTGCGATGCCACAGCACTCTATCCAGGGTGACAGCTCTGTCTCAAAAAAAAAAAGAAAAAAGGAGTGTTGTTCCAATCTCTCTCTGTGTCTCTCTCTCTCTTTGAATTCATACACACAGATAGATAAATTGGCACACACAGTGATTTGTTGACCCACAGATCATCCCCTTCTTATACCTTTTCTGATCAGGCATAAACAACGCTGAGATTCAGGGTATGCTGATCCATCTGGATTTGGCTAAAGCAAATAAATCATGATTGTAGGCTCGGCGCCTGTGGCTCAGTGGGCTAAGGCGCCAGCCACGTACACCTGAGCTGGTGGGTTCGAATCCAGCCCGGGCCCGCCGAACAATGACGGCTGCAACCAAAAAATGGCCGGGCGTTGTGGCGGGCGCGTGCAGTCCCAGCTACTTGGGAGGCGGAGGCAGGAGACTCGCTTGAGCCCAGGAATTGGAGGTTGCTGTGAGCTGTGATGCCATGGCACTCTATCCAGGGTGACAGCTTGAGGCTCTGTCTCAAAAAAAAAAAAAAAAAAAAAGAAAGGGGGGTTTGTTTTTGTGGTTATTGTTATTAATACGGAAGAAATAAGTATATTCGTATGCTAATGGTGATGATCCAGTGGAGAGAAAACTTGACATTGTAGGAGGGAGAGAACTGCTGTAGCCATGACCTTGAGTTACTGACCTGAATGTGACCAAACATATACATAACAGCATAATAAAAAATCAATTCATGGACCATTTAGGACATGGGTGACCTCTTATTTTTTTTTAAGGTGACCTCTTATTTTATCTGGAAGGTTGCTATATTCTTTAAATTCACCATCCTTTTTTTTTTTTTTAATTTTCTCTATGCATATACATGTGTTTATTTGGTTTCCAACTTTTGCCTTCACAGAATTAAAAAGGTTTAAAATTTAATAACAATAACAATGTTTAGGATAAGGATTAGAAACAAAAACCTCGTAAAGAATGAACGAAGATAAATACGTTCAGAAAAGAAATCGGACGATTGCTGCAATGAAATATTGAGCAATAATAATAATGAAAAAAGTAACATTCACATTGTTAAGAGTATGTCTAGCATAGAATGCTTTGACTCTGAGGTTCAGTATGGATTCATCAGTTAACTTCTTTTTATTATTTTTTTCCAAAGTCTCAAAAAATAGACAACTAATATTGGTAAATAAAAATATAAATTCACCATCCTTAATCTTTACCTAACAGTACCCAAGCTATAGGCTCCAACCTATAGGTGCAGAACTTCTTCTACCAGAGTATATGATATTTTCCAATTTACATATGACCCATGAACACTATAGATTCAACCCCTTTCCGTAACTCAGGCTTAAACATATTGAAGATATACTGAGTGAGAGGTAGGATGGTCAAAACATAAGCCAGGTAACAGAGAGGGTCCAGGTCTCTGTAAGAAAATCCCCTTAAATCAAGAAGTCTGGCATGCTGGACTGGAGTATGACAGAGTTCTGCATAAAACAGGTGGATGAACTTGAACCCAACCCAGCCCCTGGGGAATGTCTCTGTATCCAGTAAGGAAAGGGCCATGTGGTTCAAATCAAATACAAGCCAACCGACCCAGAGTAATTGTGTCACCGAGGTCCCGGCCTCGGCACTGCGGGCCTTCTTGCTGTGCTGCAGGAAGGGGATGGAAGGAATTTTGGCCCCCAGTGACAGAAGAGTGGATGCTCCTAGAGGAATTGGATGTCAACACATGTCAATGCCACTCGGGGCATGTCCTTTCACCCGTAGGAGATGGTACGGGGGCATCACAATAGGGCAGACCAGCTCTGGTCAAGGGCTGAAAGCAGCGGCTGGGACGTGTGACAACCACTCCTCCAGAAGACAAGAGAAACAAGAGCAGGGAAGGGATGGCAGGCTGCCATTGGCATCACGGGTGTGTTGACTAGTAGACTGGGCGGACTGTCAGGCAGCGCTACCTGGCACGCGGGCTACACTAGGAGGTGGGTGTTGTCATCTCATTTGACGAATGGATTCAGAGTGGTTAATGATTTGCCCAGGCCTCCCAGTCAGCCAGCTGGAATGCAGACACAGTTCTCTCTGTCCCCGGGGCCAGGCCCTGCTGCTTGGCCACATCACGACCACCACGGTACACCAGACACCACGCTCCAGTGACAGGACCCAGAATGTATTCGGCCCCTTCTCCCGCGGGGCCTAAGCTGTGAGGCTCATGGCCTTCAGGAAAATCTGAACGCAAATTCTCAGCAGAATAGGCAGCTCTTTCCAGCTCTCACTGCAGAGCCTGACAGGTCACATAAGTCGTGGTTTGCTGCCAGCAAAGCTGAGAATCTGCGTGGAGGAAGTGTCCATTTGAGGCTGTATTATAAATATTACAGTGTGCTGCAACCTTCTCAGTGAGAACGTCACCCCTGAGAGCTGGAAGGGGCTGACATTTTTATTGTATAAAACACACACACACACCCGCGCTGTCTGGAAAGGCCCTGGCCATCGTCAATGCTATTTTTCATATCACCTACTTTCTAGATAGCCCCCAACTAGAGCACATATGCAGATATACAATATATTGGTGGCATTAAAATTACATCAGTAAGGGAATTAGGGGGAAATGTGCAAAAAGACTCTTCTAGGCTCAGCGCTGGTAGCTCAGCGGCAAGGGCGCTAGCCACATTCGCTGGAGCTGGTGCCCTTGCGCCTGAGCTGCCAGCGCTGAGCCTAGAAGAGCTGACAGGTTCAAGCCTGGCCCGGGCCCGCCAAACAACAATGACAACTACAACCAAAAAATATCCGGGCGTTGTGGCGGGCGCCTGTAGTCCCAGCTACTTGGGAGGCTGAGGCAGGAAAATCACCTTAGCCCAGGAGTTGGAGGCTCCTGTGAGCTGTGACACTGCGGCACTCTACCCAGGGCGACATAGTGAGACTCTGTCTCAAAAAAAAAAAAAAGAAAGAAAGAAAGACACTTCTAGAGGTACAAAAATAAAAAAAGGTCCATGGGGTACGTGGAAGTGAGACTGCTGAGTGTGTGCTCTGCGCCAGAAATGTGCTCCCATTTGACTGTAGTTGTCACGACCAGTCACGACCTGAAGAGCACCTCTCTTCCCGCTGTCTCCCCGCTTCCAGTCAGGGTGGTGGCTGTGTGACCACATGGGGTCAGGACCTGCAGGAAGGGACTCCAGTCTCTGGTCCTGTTCAAAGCTGAGGATGACCTTGGGTTGGCTCTAGCACCCCCTGAAAGCTGGTCCACCTCACCTGCATCATTTATGTCCCTGTTTGTCACCAACTGCCTAGATGACTTTTTGCTGAGGAGAGAGGGTGCTCTGAGGCAAACAGCTAGCAGCAGAGGAGCAGCCTCACAGGGGAAGAAGCCTCATGAGGAGGAGCAGCCTCACAGGAAGGAGGAAACTCGCAGGGAGGGAGCCACACAGGAGGGGCAGCTCACAGGTGGAGAAGCCTCACAGGAAGGGAGCCGCACAGGAGGAACAGCCTCACTGGAGGAACAGCTCATAGGTGGAGAAGCTTCACAGGAAGGAGGAGCCTCTCAGGAAGGGAGCCACACAGGAGGGGCAGCCTCACAGGAGGAACAGCTCACAGGAAGGAGAAGCCTCACAGGAAGGGAGCCACACAGAAGTGGCAGCCTCACTGGAGGAACAGCTCACAGGTGGAGAAGCTTCACAGGAAGGGAGCCACACAGGAGGGGCAGCCTCACAGGAGGAGTGACAGTAACTCAGAACAGAGGAGGTGAGATCAGATTTAAACAAAGCCCTGGGACCAAGGGGACCAAGAGTCAAAGCCCTTCTCATGTCCTTCCCTCAAGGGGAGCAGCAGCCAGAAATCCTGCTGGGCCAGTCCTGTCCTGGTGATGGGCGTATTCAGTCGGGAGTGGGCCTGTGTGGTCCTATTTATTATCCAAGCACTTAGTGAGTACTTACCAGAGGGTGCTCTGTGCCAGGGCCATGTTCCACCACATGCTAGCACCTCCCTAGCGTTAGAACCTAACTAGAGCTTCCATAATGTCTAATGCCTTCTGTTTCCCCGTTATTAGTTGAAGGAATGTTTCCCAACTCAATAAAAACCTCAGACGTCTTTCAGAATTCGGTCCGCCATTGCTAATAGCGGCATCTCTAGTTCCCATGTCTTCAAGTTCTTCAGCTGACTCGGTCGGGATGTGTTGGAAACATGTCTACGCGTTCTTTTTGCCGTGTTCAGAGTTCTCGGTCATGGAGCATGAGAGGTTACAAACGCGACTCGCCTGTCCGTGGGGATCACACTGTTGACATGAACGAGTGAGGCAGGCTGAGCACAGGACGACGGGGACAGGTGGGCCCTGCAGCCTCAGCCTCCTCTCAGTGGAGGCCTCTGCTCAGCTCCAAGCCTAGGGGCTACGTTTTCAGGGTCTTTTTTTGAAAAATCCAGAGTTCAGAATTTTGTGTAAAATCTCCTAGTGTTTTTCCTACAACTTTTTATTTTGGAAAAAAATCAAAATATATTGACACAGAAAGAAAAGTACAATGAATACCTGCATGTCCTTAACGCTCTCCATTCATCGGCGGTTAGAATGTGTCTGCGCCTCTTTTCCAACTCTTTCCTTCACCTGCACGCACACACGCACACACCTTCAGGTTGAGCCATCTCCCTAAATATTTAGCATAAACCTCCTAGAACAAAGACATTCTTCTACATAAACCACATTTGTGATTTCCACACTCAGGAAATTTATCATCATCTCAATACTACTATCTTATATATGGTCTATGCTCAAATTTCTCATATTGTCCCAATAATATGATAACATATTAATGGTATAAGAATATATACTTATGTAGAAACTATATATTATATATAACATATATATATAATCAATGACAAAATATAAGTTACTTTTCAAAAATCCAAGATGCAATCAGTGACTAGACATTGCATTTAGTTGCCATGACTTTTTAGTTGCTTTTAATCTGACCATTTTCTTCCTTCTTTATTCGTTTTTCATCTTTCATGATATTGGCATTTTTGAAAAGTTCAGGCCAATTGTTTTGCAGAATGTGCCTCCATACTGGGTGTCCAGCCTGCAGCCTGCTCGCTGATGATTTGAGGACTGTTTAGCTTATCTTTGGTATTGAATATCTCGAAAAGGATGCACAGACCTGATTTTTTGCTCATCAGCTTATGTTAGTGTTGTGTATTTATTGTGGGGCCCAAGGTAACTCTTACTCTTCCAATGTGTAGCAGAAAAGAAAAAAGGCTGGACATCCCTGACTGGCTGTTTCCCAGTGATTTGCTACAGTTCAGATGTTTTCAGTAAGAATGCTGCATGAGTTAGGCTGTGTCCATTGCACCAGTTTCCATCAGGAAGTGCATGACGTCATTTTGTCCCGTAATTGGTGCTGTCAGTTTTAATCTTTTATTTGGGATGGTTCTGCCGTATTTCTCAATTGTATAAAAACATTTCTCCTTTACAATTCATAAGTTATCTGTGGGGTGATATTTTGAAACTGTGTTACTACCTTGTTCCCTGCAACTTTCACTCAATGATTTTTATTGTTGTTTTAGAAACAGGGTCTTAGTGTGTTGTTCAGACTGACCTTAAACTCCTGGACTTAAGTGACCCTCCTACTCCAACCTCCCAAGTAACTGGGATTACAGGCATGTGTTTTAAAACCCATTGATGATACTTGGCACCATCATTTCTTTTTTATAAACAAGGGTTTTCCTTTACCCCACAACCATCCACGCATACTTTTTAGTTCACTGTGGGTTCATATCTTTGTTTTGTTTTGTTTTTTTGAGACAGAGTCTCATATGTTGCCCTTGGTAGAGTGCCATGGTGTCCCAGCTCACAGCAAACTCACACTGTTGGGCTTAAGCGATTCTCTTGCCTCACCTTCCCAAGTAGCTCGGACTACAGGCCCCTGCCTCAATGCCCGGCTACTTTTGTTTTTGTTTTTATTTTTTTGCAGTTGTCATGGTTGTTTAGCAGCCCCAGGCCCGGTTCAAGCCTGGCAGCCCCAGTGTATGTGGCCAGCCCCCTAATTACTGAGACACAGGCGCCAAGCCTCATCATTCTTCTTGATTCTGAAAATGTCATGCATTTGGCCATTTGGGGCTCCTTTGATCCAGCTCTTGTGTCCTGACCGATGTCCATCATTCTTTGAGCACTTATTTAATGTGTGACATAACAAAATGTCCCAGATTTATCCTGGCCCAGCCCTGGAATCAACCATTTCTCCAGGGACCCCAGGTTCCTTTTAATGAGAATAAAATCTCCTGACTTTACAAAGTTGACAAGTAATTTTAAAAAATTTTAAACACTATTCAGGCCAAACAAAACACACCTGGAGTTAATGTTTGGCCTATAGGCCGCCAGTTTTAGACATTTGGATCACGCAGCGTCCACCATAGGCAGATGTTCTCAGTGCAGACTGGCTGGTTCTGGTCCACTGAGGCTCCTTACTCATGTGCAGAGAGATGCTGGGAGTTTGTGCAGACTGGTTGTCAGTAGCATGAAGACAAAACAGAGCATTCCCCTTGCCCACAGTGATAGAAACCAAACAAAGTCTCCCTATTTGTTCAACAAGTGGAGACCTGTTTAATTTCATTTTTATAAGATAATATACTAACTGCAAATAGTAACAGACTGTTTTGTTTATTAGAAGATTTTTTTGGCGTAGCTCATGATGTGTTGATCTAGAAAGATTGTATTCCTAAGTGATAAAGCTGCCACACAAATACTTTATGAACAAAAGAAGCAAAAACCAACAAGCTGGCGTGTTACCTTCTTAAGGACCCCAAGCTTGTAAGGAGATTAAGCAGGTAGTAACATCTATCAGCATCCAGTGCTCCTGTGCACGGCCCTGCCACACACCTACACCTTAGAAAATAAAACTCTGCAGAGCAGAAGGGGCAAATAAGTGACTTTACAACTCACATTGATAAAAATATAATTATACCATTGGGTTTTTTTGCCACTTAATTTATTTTTATTTCCAATGAGTAAAATTTCTAGGTGACAGTCTACATTATTACATATAGTTATTATAAAACGTCTAAACCACACTAGAATATAGAAATTTTTATATGGAATAAATGGAAAAATTTTTTGATGGACCAGGCATATGTCTTGCACTTAAAATTTTTCAAATGTCTTAATTGACTTTTATTTGGCAGGATTGATGGTTTAGGTTATAAATTTCCTTTCAACAAGCATATTTTCTTGCTAATTATTAACTTTCCTTATTGCTTATTAACTTTAAAAGTACTCTGGTAAAAATGCTGTTGGGTAAAATCACCCAGTTGAAAATCTTTGTACCCCATCTATCTTTTTGTTGTAATAATGAAAGGTAAGAATTTCTAAACCAACTAATGCTATCAACTACACACAAAAGCAAACAAAAAATTCACTTTATCCACATCAATATGTTACAGCATTAATTTCAGGGCAGTGTTATTTTCCATTTGATCACGATTGTGCTATGATTACTTTCATAGTACTTTTTGTGTGTTTTATTAGTCAATAAACAGATCAAGCCTCTACTGTGTTCATTGCTGGCCTATGCTAGGTCTTCAGAGGAATCAGGTGAGATCTTAGCCCAGGCCAGGGCCAGAGGACCAGGCTGGCATATTCTGTTCTCTCCACGTGGTCTCCAGAGAACCTAAAATAAACTCCAGGACCGAAACTTCTCCAGCAGTGATCTCAGATTTTTCAATACTCCTCTGCTCTGCATTGCCACCCCCAAAACAAGACCTTGGCCAGATGACTGTCTCGGGGTTCTTGGCATTTGGAGGAAATATGGGATCAAAGCCACTTCTCTTTACCAAAAGACTGTTATACAAGGTTGCTCCACAGCACCAGGAGAGCCGAGGGGCATTTTCCTCTAGGTCTGGGATAGTGTTAAGTAATCAACATAGTTGTTTTGTTTTGTTTTGTTTTGTGGGGGTTTTTGTTTGTTTGTTTGCCCAGAAAACCAGAGTAATTATTTATTTGTGAAAATGGGGGGAAAGCAACCAGAGTTAAGGGCAACTTACTATATTTACAGCTTGCTTACAACTTCAGGCCAAAAATCACAAGGAAGCCAGAAAAGCGGTCTGTAAGGTGGAGTCTGAGAAGCTAAGCTGAAAGAGTACAGCTGACCTAGTCTGCTCAGCTCCCATACTTCCCACACCCCATCCCCGTAATTATCTACTTAGGGTTTCACTATATGAACCTTGAAAATAGCTTTGTTATCCCCCAAAGAAGAACTTTTAACTAGCTCTCTGAACCAACTTTAAAATATTTATCTTGGTTTTATAGTATAGTGAAGGAACTTATATGCAAATCATTTAAAACTGTTGGTATGGCTCGGCACCTGTGGCTTAACGGGCTAAGGCGCCAGCCACGTACACCTGAGCTGGCGGGTTCGAATCCAGCCTGGGCCCACCAAACAACAATGACGGCTGCAACCAAAAAATGGCTGGGCATTGTGGAGGGCACCTGTAGTCCCAGCTACTTGGGAGGTGGAGGCAGGACACTTGCTTGAGCCCAGGAATTGGAGGTTGCTGTGAGCTGTAATGCCACAGCGCTCCATCCCGGGTGACAGCTTGAGGCTCAGTCTCAAAAAAACAAACAACAAAAAAAAAACTGTTGGTATGATAAAGCTATATATGCTATGTAAAAAAAACCCCACATAAATGAAAAACTTGAACTTTCAGAATAACGCAAGGTGAAAAACGAGTCTACCTGACCACTTCACTCCCCAATCTCACTTCCTCAAACAACCAGGCTTGCTTGCATATCATTCTGAAGAGCTCTGTGCTTGTAGAAGAAAATATGTTACCTTTAAAAACCAAATAGAGGGCGGCACCTGTGGCTCAGTGGGTAGGGCGCTGGCCCCATATACTGAGGGTGGCGGGTTCGAACCCGGCTCTGGCCAAACTGCAACAAACACAAAAATAGAAAACTTTGGTTTTATAAAAACCAAATAGAAATGCTATCCTACCACACACAGTGTTCTGTCATTTCCCCTCTACACTTAACAGTGCGTCCCGGACGTCTTTCCAATGCACGCATAGAGATACACTTCTGATTCCTGACGGCAATGTATTTACTCCTTTGAGTGTACCGTGAAGTCCTCTGGCTCATTTAATTATCTGCTAACAGACATTCAGGTTCTTCCAGTGGCCAACCGGGCACGCACAAAGCTTTGTGCATTTGCAAAACTATTGGGGCTGACTGCTTTCTCTGCGGGTTCTGAGACCCGTGGATTCCAGCCCCTGGAGACACAGCCCCTTGCAATGGCTGCTGGTTCAGCATTTACAATGAATACAGATTTCACCCTTCCATTAGGCTGGCCGGTGTAGGTGGTGAAGTATATGTTACATGGAACCCGTGGATCCTTGGCCATTTGCTGATCGTCAGGCCTCCTTCGCTGCGAGATGGGCTCTCTGGTCTGAGGCCGTCTGGACTCCCAGGCTGGTAGAGCAGGCGCTCTGAGCCCTTGGGTTGTGGTGCACACAGGAAAAGCAAAACTCATCTCTCGACAGTAATTAGTCCAGTAAGGACAGTGTGTACCCCATCCACAGAGTGGCTGGTCTCCTTAAAGGACAGCACACATCAGCTACAAATAGAGGTGGCCCATTATCCATTCATCAGGGCTCAGCCTCAGGTTTTCCTGCTGGCTGGTCGGGTGCTCAGCATTGCAGACAGGACACTGGTGCTCCTGGGCCGCACGTGACCATCATCCCTGCAGCTGTGGCCTCTCTGTCATGGGTTGATTACACAACACTGTGGTGGCCGAGGACGGGGCAGCCGAGTACCTGCTGGAAAAGATGTCCTCTCCCCTGGTTGCCCGCTGCCTCCTGTGCGGTAGTGCTCTCTGGTGGGCGTTACCAGGAGGCCCAAAGATCCTCCAGCTCCATCCCCACTGCCGCAAACACAACTTGTCCTCTTCCCCACAAGATCTTTAGTCTTGTTCCTTCCAGATTCTCAACCAACTAACAGGTGCCTTGCCACGACCCACAGGCCCACGCTCCTCTCAGGCGTTTCCTTCCTCCACACAGAGGGAACAGTCGAGTGCACCACGGGAAGTGCTCACAGGGCGGATTCCTGTCACCATCGTCCCTCGAGGCCTCTGTGAGAGCCGTATAGTATGGTGGCAGTCCATATGGTGGCGGATCTGTCTGTGAGCCAGGCTGGAGGTTTTACTCCCCCGCTACCTGGGGGGGGTCCCTGTGAGCCACGCACGTAAGTTGAAGGCGAGGTGACAGTGAACAGTACTGATGACATGGACAACAGGCCACCTCCTTCTGTAGCTTGCTTGTTCCCTTCAGACCTTGAGCCTGATCCCAAACGTAGTCTCCACGGAGTGCTGGACGGTGGCTCTCTGTCATCCAGCTCACGACCGGCGGTCAGGGTTACCTGATCATGGATGTCCCTGGTCAGGCGTTCACTCCTCTAGCGCCCAGTGTGTGCCGGGAGCTGGACACCTCTAGCACGGTATGCTGAGGCACGTGGCCTACGTAGCAGGGCAACTGTGGCCTGCTGTAGAGTTCTCTCTTGTTCTGGCTCCTTCTCTATGTTCCAAATCCCGTGGTAAATTAAACAGAGCAGTATTCTCTACATAGGCTGCCTTCAACATCCAAGGACAGCCACCGAGAGCAGTGCCACGTTTTTGGTGGTAGGGGATAGAGGGTGCAACAATCTCTCCTTAAGAGGATGTCTCAGCGGGCCCCAGGCCACTGGCATCCTGGAGCATCACCCACACTCCCCTTCCTCAGAGGGGTTTCTCCCACCCTGTGCCACACACCTGTCTTAACTGGGCATCAGAGTACTTCCGTTTCTGCTCACCAGGACGCCCAGTTAGCATGACATCACCAGTGCAGTGTTGGCCATGATATTCTGGGGAATGTCAAGACATCCGAGGTCCCTGTCAGCTACCCTGTGACACAGAACAAGAGCTCTAACGTCAGCTTTAGGCAGGACAGTGAATGTGACCGCTGTCCAGACCATGAAAGGCGACCTGCACTAACTGGTATTGGAAAGAACACATTCACCAGGTCAGCAGCGGCCTGCCCAGTGCCGGCTCTGCTCCGGGAAGGATCCCACATCTGGCCCAGCAGCTCCGATGGGAGCTGTTGAGTTTATGGTGGTCACCAGGGGGGTGGGGTGGGGATGTCACAGGGACCATTGCCTCTGAACCCATCTAGTCTTTTGTTGTGGTGCTAATCTCTGCAATTGCTACTAGATTGTGGTTTTGCTTCCGATTTGTTATTCGGAGCAGGATTATGTTGGGGAGTGGGAGGGGCTTCTCTTTGACCATTAATGCCATAGTGGCTCTCACACCATAGCTCTTGGAACCAATGTGAAGGTTTACCAGTTGCTAAGTGTGTCTACCCCAACTTTGCCCTTGGAGTGGAGGAAATAATCTCAAGGGTAGATTCATGGGCCTGTTAAGCCCCGTGCAAGGCAGTGCTTTAGCCTGAGGCCATGAGAGCATTTGGGGCCACCAGATATCAGTGCCAGCTCAGACCTCGGAGCCACCACCCTTGAGAGTTCTGGGTATTACTCTTCCTCCAGTTACTTTGGTAGGTGGTCATGGGTCCCTTTGGGGAACATTTGAGGGCGACTTGTGGTGGCACTTGCTAGCTCTCAATTTCTCCCTGTGATAACACGTCAAGTGGCGCCCTGGCTGGCGCCCTTCCGTCTCACCTGTAGCAACTCCGTGGTGAAATCCTACCTGTGCATTAGCTTCCCTTCATGGCAGTTGTGTGCACCTTGCCACTGTCAGCACCTGGTCTCTGGCACCCTGGGTCATGTCACTTTCATTGGAACCAGGGAGCTTAGTGCCATGGTGGCGACTCCAGCCTACTGAGGACAGCCATCAGTGAGCTCAAAGATGCCCAGGACTTTCTCACTGCTGTAGTGCAGAGTACCCTCTGGGCCTCCCAGAGTATGGGGAAACATACTCAGGGGTGGGTTCTGGGGTCCCAGGGGACATGTCCCTTCTGACGTTCATGCCTCCCTGAGTGCTCAGACCGCTTCCTCAGTATTCTGCCAAGGCAGTGCCAGCCTGGCTGCCTTATCTACTAAAAGCCCAGCCAGCTTTTGGAAGGCTGAGGTGGGTGGTTTGCTTGAGCTCGGGAGTTCAAGACCAGCCCGAGTAAGCATGAGACGCTGTGTCTACTAAAAATAGAAAAAGTAGCTGGGCATTGTGGCAGGTGCCTGTAGTCAGCTACTCGGGAGGCTGAGGCAGGGGGATGGCTCAAGCCCAGGAGTTTGAGATTGCTGTGAGTTATGATGATTCCTTAGCACTTTACTGAGGGCAGAAGAGTGAACTCTGGCTCAAAAAACAAACAAACAACAAAAAAAATCCCGTGAGGCGGCATCTGTGGCTCAAAGGAATAGGACACTGGCCCCATATGCTGGAGGTGGTGGGTTCAAACCCAGCCCTGGCCAAAAACTGCAAAAAAAAAAAAAAAAAAAAATCCCAGCCATCAAAGAGCTATGCTAGCAACACAGTTAGGAATGTCACCAGGTGTCTTTGTCAGGATTTAAGTCCTAGGTCAGGGACGGTGCTCCCTTATCAGTGAATTCTGCCCTACCCAGCCTTCTATTGGTATTTTTCCCCCCAGGGACAAGGGAAGACTTTACTGGAAGGAAAAAGGACAACATAGACTGACCAGGTGTCAGCTCCTTCTATTGGTATTTTACTGCTGCCGCGGAGCCGCACACTCAGGGTCGGGCACTGCGACCCCATCCTAGTTAGACATCTGCAGGCAGGGAAGGATGTGGGGGTGGAAACTAAGCCGTAAACACCTGCCGCAGGTGAGGGGTGTCGGGGTCTCCGTGTTAGAGGAAGCAGTTCACCCATGGCACAGCACAGCTGCTTCTCCCAACCCAGAGGAATGTCAGGGACATTTCAGAGTTTGGAGATTCTCAGGCTCGTCCCGCCAGTCGCCCGGGTCCCCAGGTCTCTGGGTCCTTCTCTTTTCTCCGCGTTGAATTGGCACAGAGGGTGCTCAGCAGGGCAGCTCTGCAGCTCCTCAGGCAAGGTCCTGAGGCTGACTTTCAACACAGTCCCGCCTGCATCTGCAGGAGACAAATGTCTTTCAGTATCGCCAGGGAGGCCTCTGACCTCCAGGACTGACCTGGGGCTAACTGGGACCTGTCATTTTCTCTTTTGTCAGCAATTTAAAGGCGCTCACAAGAGCTGGCTTATTCAGTAATGTCCGTAGTTCTCCTGCCTGGGCCCGGAGACAGTGACAGACCTAGTCATTGTGTTGCCGCAGCTCCCAGGACTCCTCCTGCCCCACTCGTCACCAGCAGTGGGGTCCTTACTGCGCTCTGACGAGTGACTAATCCAGTTCCAGATCCACTCTGAAGATCTACTAGCCAAGGCCTCTTCTGGAACCAACTGTACACCTCGCAGGAAGTAAAGCCTGACACAAGGGACTGTGTGTGAATAGTTACTTGGGGAAGTGATAAGTAAAGTAGGAGCGGGGCACAGGGGGCAGGAAAAGCCAGAGTAAGAGACAGGGACTCAAGCATGCTGTCAAAGTCGCCCCTGTGGAGTGTTAACTCCTGAACCTGAAGAGTTACCATCCCTGAAGCCCTGGGGCAGAGAGCGGCTGAGATGAGCGTCAGGCCACACAGCACAGGGCCGGCTGCACAGTAATGGTTAAATAATCGATGGGCTGTGAGGATGGGGAGCAGGACACAGGGGGCGGAAGCACCCACCTCCCTGCCCTGCCGCTCTGCAGACCCTGCAGGCAGCATCCCGAAGAGCCTCGGGAATGGACGTGCCTGCTGCCTGGAACATTCCCCAGATAGCCTCACAGCTCTTACCTTCTTCAGAACTTTCTTCATTGGTTACCTTCCCTAGTGAGGTTTTTAAATTGCACCCCCCACCATGCAATTTGGCACCAATTAGTTTCTTTCTTTCCATAGCAGAATGGATATCTGACATGTGCAAATATACACAGCATATTGGACAGCAATATACACAGCATGTTGGACAGCTGCTCTCCTGGACAGCAGAGATTTGGGTCAGCTTTGTTAGGTATAGTGATCTCAGATCTTAGGACAATGCCTGGCAGGGAGCCAGTAGAGCTCAGGTTAAACTCAACCAAAACCATAAAAAGGGGTCTTCTTTTAACGTCTGAGAAAATACTTAGCAGTGTGATGTGAGCTAGCCATATTCAAAACAGAACATAAAAGGGAGACTGAAATAAAATAGCAGTGGCAAAGGTGGGAATTTTGTACATGAGAAATTAAATCTGAGTCCGACCAGGCCTGGGCTCCCGGACAGAGTATGACTGAAGGACAGTGTGATGGCCTGGGAGGACCACTGCGACCTTCCAGATTGGGCCGATACCAAACAAAATGCCGAGAAATGAGGTCACGCCCCAGGCTCTGCCCTCGCATTCTCATCAGTAAGAAGGAGTAATAATTAAACGAGCCCGGAATGACATCTTTGCCGGATATATATGGTGATTTAGTCTCTTTTGTCTATTGCGATTACTAGTTGTGTTGTAAACAGGCAGGGTGAGCCTATAAACAGTCCATGCTGCTTGTTCTGCTTAGCAAATTCCTTCATATGTCCTCGGAGAAGTCCATTCAACGTCGCGGTAGAAACATCCGAACCCTTGTGAATGCAAACGTTAAAGTCGGGGTGATCCACCCCTCCAGGAACCAGTTGCAAACAGGCTCAGGAGCAGAGACAGCCCTGGGAGTATAGAGAGAGGGCAGTGGGTGGATGAGATGCCAAATCCACGGAGTCTGGCTCCTGGTCTTGTCACACTTCCAACAATGTGATGTGACCCCAACCTGGGGAAGCCTGCAGGTGCCTCCCGGTGCCCTCCTTATGTGACCGCTCAGCAGCATTTGACCATCCCCCTTCCAGGATATGCTGTGGCGTCGTGCTCATCTGGGGGGACCTTCTGCCCTTTCTTCTTCTGTCTTCCTCCTCCTCCTCCAGCACACACCTGGGTGTTGGGGCTCCTGGGCCCTCTGCCAGCTCACTCTGGCTCTTCCTGGGCAATCTCTTTTGTCTTTCTGCGGCTCCACATGCGCACACGTGGACTCCCTGGCTTTATCTTCAGCTCATGCTCCAGCCGGCATAACAACTGCACTTTGGTATCTCAGAGCTCCACCAATTCAACAAGCCTAAACTCACTATCTCTCCCTCTCCAAACTGGCTCCTCCTCTCAGGAACGGCACCGCCATCTGTCCCCTTATGTCATTCTCGTCATCTCCCTCCTCCCTCACCCCTAGTCCGTGACCACAGCCTGGCCATTCCCACCATCTCCCCTGCCTTTGTCCTGCTCCCAGCCCCTGTCACCCTCAGCTCTCCACGGGCTCTTCACTGGTCTCCGCTTCTCCGTGTTTGTTCTTCCAAGCCATTTGATATACTGTGACCATAGTGGGTTTTTAGAACTCCAATGGTGTGAGGGTGGCGCCTGTGGCTCAAAGGAGTGGGGCGCTGGCCTCATATAGCGGAGGTGGTAGTTTCAAACCTGGCCCCAGCCAACAACTACAAGAAAGAAAAAAAAAATGGTGTGGAAGCACAACTTGCTGAAATCCCCTCTGGTGGTTTCCGCTGCACTTAGGAGAAAGTGCGAGTTGCTTACCGTGGTCCACAAGACCATGGAGCACCTGCCTTGGGACTGGCTGGCTGGCCTCGGTTCCCTGAGCTTGACTCGAAGCCACGTTGTCTTTCAGTTCCTTAACTTGTCTCCTGGGTCCAGGCCAGTCACTCTGCCTGGAAAACTTGCCATCTGTCCCTGCCCCGGCACCCCTGCTCTTGGTGGTCAGACCTTACTCACCCTCCACGACTCAGCTCGAGGTCACCTCCTCCGCGCCAGCTTCTCCTACTCGGCCTCGTCTCTTGCACACAGAGGGCTTACTTGTGGCACTTTGGGGTTTAATGCCTGAGTCCTCAGTGTCGTGCTCCAATGTGTCTCCAGTGTGCAGAACAGTGTGGGGCTCTCTAGGGACCTGTGGATCCACGTACGCTGCCGGGGCAGACCTGCCGCATGGCGCGGTGCCATTGCAGGTGTCTGCCGGAAGTATCTTCAGGTCACCTGGCATCCTGGCAACCTGGAGAGTTCATCATCTATTTTAAAATATTTTTCATTTAATATTTCTAGCCTCTAATTAGGACTTAGTTTTAGTGCCTGGGCTTTCTAAATTAAAAGCATTCTGAAAACAAGTTGAGATGCAATTATCTATGGATTATCTCATGGAGGAAGATAGGAGAGGGTGGTTTAAAAATCATAGAACACCTTCCCGCATTGCTGGAGGCGTTGTTAAGGCCTCAAAGGAAGCAATTTGGCAATGCACATCGCCAGCCTTATACTGTGTATATGCTGCTAGAGGGTGGCCATGATACGGGCAAAGGTACTCTCAGACTCCTGGCAGAGGGGCGAATATGTGTGATCCTTTTGGAAAACAATTTGGCCATAACCCTTTAGAGCCATGAGGCTATATTTCTGAGTCTCCAGATGGTGCCCCACTAACTTTAGCTCATTCTCACCTAATGAACCATTAAATTAATGGCCACTTACCCTCAAACCAGGTATCCTTTTCCTTGATTTTTGTCACATTTATCATATCTATAATTACTCGTCCAATGCCTGCCTCCTCTCCCAGATTCTAAGCTCCATGAGGGTAGTAGTAATATGTGGGTCTCTACAAAAGTTTTGAGACAGTCTATGTTATGGTTATTTATTTCATTTCCAAGAAACACAATTGACAATGTCCTTTCTGCCTCATCTGTGCATGTTTCAACTTGCTCGGCTTATCAGTATTGTGCTGGGAAGGCTTCATTTGTTGCCATCTGAGTGGATTTTATGTTTGCGGATTTTTGTGTATCTCAAAACTTTGGTAATGACCCATGCACTTGTTTTATCTGTTTCTGTATCCTTTGAGCTAACACAGTGCCTTATGCACCTTTAGATACAGAAGAAACTGTTGAATAAAATGGACAGAGAGAAGTCATCCTAAATAAAAATAGTTTTAACTCATAGGTAGCAATATTAATAGTTCTTAACTTTTACATAGAGGTTCGTATTTACCAGCACATCTTACGTGCTTTATGTGTGATTGTCACTGCAACTCTCGAGCTTCCTACTCTTACGGATGAGGTATTCAAAGTTGAGGTCAAACAGCTAATAAGTTGTCATCAAAGCCTTATTTATAATAGCCAAAAATTAGAAAGAATGTGTGTGTCATTTGCATAGAATGTTGTGTAGTTCTTAGAGTCTAAGTTTTTTTTTCTTTTTTGTTTTTTTTACAAATAGGATTCTTTATTTGTCATTATTAAAAGCCTGAATTTTAGACAGATTCCTGGACTGGGGGTTCATATCCATCAGTTCATTCAACTTTAGCATCTGTCTTGTCCCCAGTAGCTTTTCCAGAACTATGACCTTCACCATGAGTTTTCCCAATTCAAACTTGAGTTTCTTCAGCATTTTTATTTTCCCAAGAAAGATATCACGGAGATGATAAATAGATTGGAACGCCTTTGCTATGTCTTTTCCAATGCTTTCTGGAATCAATTCATCAACAACTTCTTTCAAGTCATTCATCTGCACCTCTCTGGTCATGATTCCATCACTTTCTTCTGGATTTGGCGAATCTGTTGGTGCTGGGCGTGAGAGGTCTTCCGCATCTGATTGTTGCATTTTTTAGTGAAACCAACACAGCACAGACGAAGCAAATAACCATGGGTAGTCTTAACATCAACATGAGCTTCAATCACAGTCCGCCATTTTTTAACCATAGAACACATTTTGTCACGGGTAAGATCCATGCCGTGGAAGTTATTCAGGCAGCTTTTGCCCTGAACATCTTCAGTAATCAGCTTAAATTTTCTAAATGCAACTTCATCACTCTGCAGATGAGCAAGACTCACTTCAAACACACAACCTTTGAGGCCATTGGATGCAACTTTGGTTCTTTGGGTCCTGGTGATTATTGTTGTCCCAATATTTCTTATATTGAACATAGCAGGTATCGTCACATTATACCAATCTTCCTTAGAAAATGGATCAACCACTTTCTTCTTGGCTCCCTTTTTGCCGCCTTTGGTAAAGCGCTTGTTCTTGCTGACCGCCATGGTGGTGCTCAGCGAGCCAAAGGCTAGAATCTAGGTTTTTAAAAAAATGTCTAGGTCATGGCAAAGTGGATGTAATATTTATTCTTCCTGGTCAGCCCCAAAGATACTGCTGCAACAATGCCCATCACCAGCCACGATGTGACCCCTTGCTCGAGTTCCAAGGCCATAGCTCTTTCAGTGCATACCAGCGGTGTCAGGACCTGGCAGAAGCTGGACAGAGAAAATGACATCTAGAGGCAGAGACTTCAGAGACAGGAAATAGTAAATAAGCCCTGAAATACCCTGAGCCTTCTAGGAAGCGAGAGAAATTCAGTGTGTCCGGGAGAAAGTTATAAGCAGTGAGGCTGGAGAGGTAAGCAGAGGCCACATGGAGAGGGCCTTTGGGCCTTACCCTGGGCTAGCAGGGCCCACTGTGGTCATTGCTGACTCAGCAATGGCAAGTTGGAGGCACCAGTCCTCAGCATCCAGAGGTCAGGGGATTTGTTTGGGTGGAATTGATGCATTTCTACTTTTGGTTTAAAAAAATGTAAATGAGGACTAGATATGAAACATGGAAAATTGAAAGATTATATTACTTCCTATCAAAAGTGCAAACAGTATGGAAATGGAAGTAGAGCCCAAGGGCAACGATTTCTGAAAGAAAACCTCTGCTTTCTGCTAATTTTGTCATTAAATTTCTGTTTATCCCTTTTTGGGGGGATAATTTGGTTGTTTGCTTTCTGTTCTGAGCCAATACAATTTGTAGGTTAAGACAGTAGTCAGTTCTACCCTATCATGTGTGGAAAATGTGAGCTCAGGCTGAGTTTACAGGTATGGTAACATAAATGTGGCATTTTATAGTTTGGAGTGCCCTCTGTTCTAAGAACCGTAGGTAACTAATGAGTTACTCAAGTTCGAATGATGGAGCCCTCTCCAAAATTCATTTGAAAACTCAACCTCCAGGTGTCGCCTATAGCTCAGTCGGTAGGGTGCCAGCCACATGCACCAAGGATAGCAGGTTCGAACTTGGCCTGGGCCAGTTAAGACAACAATGACAACTACAACCAAAAAAAAAAAAAAACCTGGGTATTGTGGCAGGCGCCTGTACTCCCAGCTACTTGAGAGGCTGAGGCAAGAGAATCTCTTAAGCCCAAGAGTTTGAGGTTGCTGTGAGCTGTGACACCATGGCACTCTACCCAGGGTGACATAGTGAGACTCTGCCTCAAAAAAAAAAAAAAGAAAAGAAAGAAAGAAAGAAAGAAAACTCAGCCTCCAGTGCAACAGTATTGGCTTTTGGGAGCTGCTGAAGTCAAAGGCACTGCTACCTTCATGAATGAGGATTAACACTCTTATAAAAGGGTTGGGGTTAAAGGGAGCACTCTCCACCCATGTGAGGACACGGCAGCAAGGCACCATCTGGGATGTAGAGAGCAGCTCCCACCAGACACTAGCACTGGCATCTTGACCTTGGACTTCCCAGGCTGCACAACTGTAAGAGAGAAATTCCTGTTCTTTATAAACTATCCAGCCTAAGATATTTCATAACAGCAACACATGGGTGGCGCCTGTAGCTCAAGCGGCTAAGGCGCCAGCCACATACACCAGAGCTGGCGGGTTCAAATACGACCTGGGCCTGCCAAACAATGACAACTACAACTAAAAAATAGCCGGGTATTGTGGCGGGCACCTGTAGTCCCAGCTATTTGGGAGACTGAGGCAAGAGAATCATGTAAGCCCAGGAGTTGGAGGTTGCTGTGAGCTGTGTGACGCCACGGCACTCAACCTGGGGCAATAGCTTGAGGCTCTGGCTCAAAAAAAAAAAGAGCAGCACAAATGCTAAGACACGGGTTTGAGAGTATCTTAGATGTTCTATCCTGTTCATCAAGCATAGTGTCTGGAGCAGGAATTTTGTATCTTGAGAATACAGAGGCATTTTACAAAGAAAATGAGAAAATAACCATCTTCTTTAGTATCTCCCTTGAGGGCTGCTCTTATTCTCATTACCCATTCGAATGTGATATAGCATGCAGGTCAAGGGCTTCCATTTTTGTCCTTCTAAGTTTTATCACTTATGGAATACCTGTCTGTCTGTGATTAATATCTCTGGCTACCCATTGAATCTCCAGGAGGATTTGGGGGATAACACAAAAAACACAACAGATGCCTATCTCCCTCCCGTGACAAAAATAGTTGAAAGCAGGGTCGTGAAGATGTATGTGGACACCCGTGCTCATAGCAGCATTGTTGACAGTGGCCAAAAGGTGGAAGAACACAAGTATTCGTAGCTCAAGAGAAGAAGAATGGGTCAGCAAAATGTGGTAGATACATGTGATGGAATATCATTGGGCCTTAAAAAGGAAGAAATACTGACATATCCTGCAACCTGGATGAACCTTGAGGACATCATGTTAAGTGAAATAAGGCAGCAAGACAAATACTGTGTCATCCCACCTGTATGATTATCGCTAAAACAGTGGAGTGGTGGTTGCCACCCACTGAGGGGAGTGGAAAATGGAAAGTCATTGTGTAATGGGGACAGAGTTTCAGTTTTGCAAGTGAAAAGAGTTCTGGAGATGATGGTGGTAAAGCTTTCACATCACTGAGAATGTACTTAATACTGCTGAACTGTACACTTGAAGATGGCTAAGATGGGCAGCGCCTGTGGCTCAGTGCGTGGGGCTCCAGCCCCATATCCTGAGGGTGGCAGGTTCAAGCCTGGCCCCAGCCAAACTGCAACAAAAAAATAGCCGGGCATTGTGGCTGGCGCCTGTAGTCCCAGCTGCTCGGGAGGCTGAGGCAGGAGAATCGCCTGAGCCCAAAAGGTGGAGGTTATTGTGAGCTATGTGGCACCACATCTACCAAGGGTGATAAGTAAGACTCTGTCTCTTGGGGAAAAAAATGGTTAAGCTGGCAAATTTTGCGTTATGCATATTTTACAATTTTAAACATTGAGAGAAAATTAATATATTAAAGCAATACTTGATTGCAGACTTCTTATGGAAATGTATCAATAACACTATCAAAGAATATTTGGAAAAAGAGCAACTGTTAAAATCATACACCAATAAAGAAAACAGACGCCAAGTGGTGACCTGTTAGCTCTTGGGGAAAAGGATGGGCCCTGCAGAAACGGAATCCACGATGGAGGGGTTTCCTGTGTATTTTTTGTGTTCCTTAGCATAAGTCTTTCTTCTTCAGCAGATAAAAGAGATCAGGGCCCAGCTGTAGTTTTTCTGATAGGATTATGTACAGGAGGCACCCGGAAGCTGAGTACCAGTTTTATCTCTGCCAAAGCTAACACTCACTCCTGTGTTTTTTTCTCCTAGACACACGTTTTCAGGCACATCAGATCGGAGAGGATTCTTTGTTTTTGTCTTAAAATGTGTCATCAGCCTTGGAAACGCGACTTGCTCATACAATTACAAATACTTATTGCATGCCTGTTATGCACAAGGTCAGGTCTGGAGGTACAACAACATAATTCTGAGTGTTCCAGAGAACATGGATCTGACGCCAGGGTTCTTGTGTTCGGATGATTTTACTTATGGTCCCTGTGTGTGTCTATTCACACCAGAGGACATTAGACAATAAACCGAACAATAATTACTAAGTAAAGATTACCTATCAATACTTAGTAATTGGGCGGCGCCTGTAGCTCAGTGAGTAGGGCACCAGCCCCATATACCAAGGGTGGCAGGTTCACACCTGGCCCTGGCCAAACTGCAACAAAAAAATACCCAGGCGTTGTGGCGGGCGCCTGTAGTCCCAGCTACTCAGGAGGCCGAGGCAAGAGAATCACCTAAGCCCAAGAGCTGGAGGTTGCTGTGAGCTGTGATGCCACAGCACTCTACTGAGGGTGACAAAGTGAGACTCTGCCTCTAAAAAAAAAAAAAAAACTTAGTAATTCTTAGTCATATTTGCAAGCAGTCAGGGAGATGGAGGGAGACTCCCTGGGAAGGGACATTTGATCTGAGTCTTTTTTTTTTTTTTTGCAGTTTTGGCCAGGGCTGGGTTTGAACCTGCCACCTCTGACATATGGGGCTGGCGCCCTACTCCTTTGAGCCACAGGTGCCGCCTCTGATGTGAGTCTTGACAGCGGGTCAGTGTGAACTGAGCACTCCCTGGCCCTTCTGGTTCTCCTTTCTTTCCAGCCTTCTCAGACCTCTCTTTGCTTTCACCAACCAGCTGGGCTAGAATGATTTTTCACTTACGAGCTTGTAAGGAGAGAGAACACAGCTTCTCTCAATTGAAGGAATGAGACTCCTCAGCAGCTGTCTTTGTATTAAATCAAACTTACAGCAAGCTGGTTTTTGCGGGTTCAGATGTGAGCCACTTGCTTTGTGTGTTTTCAGCGACTCAAGCACCCCAACCTGGTCACCCTGCTGGAGGTCTTCAGGAGGAAGCGGAGGCTCCACCTGGTGTTTGAATATTGTGACCGCACAGTTCTCCACGAATTGGACAGATACCAACGAGGGTGAGTGGTTTGACTCTTAACAAACAAAACAAAAACACGCCAGGATTTGTAAGGGAGAGTCTTTTAAGACTAGGCAAGAATATTCTGCTGCTGGGGTTGATGGCAAAAAAAACTACCACAATATTGTGAAAGATTGTAAATAGTCATTTTCACAAAGACACCAGCAACAGCTTTATTCATCTGAGCTTGATTGCTTTGGTAGATTACCTCCGCACAGAAGCCCCCTTGTCTCTAAGAAAGGTGCGGAAGGATGTCAGTTACTCTGCCCGGCCAGGGAAGCACCCGGGCCCGGAGACTGAAGGGAAGAGTCCAAAGGCAGCGGCTGGTAGGATATTTAAGACTAAAACAAACATGGAATTTCACCTGAAGCAGTCTGGGTTCTAGTCTGCTGTGTTTATAGACTTCTTTGGTTATAAATGACAAAAATCCACCTAAAGCGAGTATAAGTGAAAAAGGACTACTAGTGACTGTAGCTGAGAAGGATGGGGTGACTCGGGGCTGATCGTATCACACTCTCTCTCTCACGCACCTTTGTCGGTCTGTGACAGACAGAGCCTTTGTATGAAAAAGAAAAAAGGACAGGAGGACCCTTCCTCCAGTTGAGGACGGCCCCTTGCCAGGGTGAACAGAATGCAGGCTGGGTGTCAGCTTCCAGCTTCTTCAGCTGAGTGTTTTCAGGCAGAGCACCATAGGTGGTGGCTGTTTTCTCTCCTCTCCTCTCCCCGTCTCTCCCTCCCTCTGTCTCTTCCTTTTTCCTTCCTCTCCCTCTCTGCCTCTCTCCCTATTTCCTTCCCTCTCCCACTATTACCCTCCCTCCCTTCCTCTTTCCTTCCCTCTGTCCCTTTCTCCCCCAACCCCCAGCTCAGTTCTTCTAATTATTAGCAGTTATTTTGCCTTGCAAATAAGATCCCCTTTTATGGTAGATTTGGGAGGGTGTACGTGTAGCATGGGATGGAAAGAGTTTAGAAGGTAAAAACACGAAGTATACAGTTGTGGTTTAATAAAAATTAAGTTGAAAAAAACACAAACTAGAAAGCAGGGCCACAGGCTCATGTCAACCTGTAAAGATGTTCTAGAAGAAAGGAAGTTTTAGAAGGCAATATCTGCATATTAAATCCAATGGAT
Organism: Perodicticus potto; assembly: GCA_963574655.1. Classification (NCBI taxonomy): domain Eukaryota; kingdom Metazoa; phylum Chordata; class Mammalia; order Primates; family Lorisidae; genus Perodicticus; species Perodicticus potto. The sequence continues at coordinate 19,038 of CAUYRH010011103.1, read as the reverse complement.
CTCTGATTGGCTCAGCTCAGGTGGTGCAATTATCCCTGCACCAATCACTGTGGCTGGAGGGAGAGGGCAGAATGATTAGCAGGTCCTGGTAGATGTTATTCAAAGTGGGTCAATCAAAGAAGGCTTCCTGGTGGAGATGGACTTTGAGTTGAAAGGGGAGGAGAATTTAGAGAAATTGAGCAGGGGAGACTGATATCCCATCCTTTCCCTTGTTTGCTGTGTTCCTGGGAACACATTGGGCACAATATGGTAGATCAGAGCCATGGAATGGTGTCCCATCCTGGCTCCCGTTCACACTTGCAGTGTCTGAGGTTCTTCAACACCCCCCATCTTTCAAGCTTTGCCACGGGCTTGCTCTGCCGTGTGGTGATGGTTATGTATGATCTGCCCTGACCTCTGTGCAAAGGAGATGAAAGAGGCTCATGGTGACCGTGGTGCAAGCTTTTCATGTTTCAGAATGTTAATTTACACAGCCAGAGAGAACCAGGAGAACAGACACCTCCCTCCAGAAAGTCATAAGTACAGAGGAATTATGCATCAAAGGAAAAGACATTGCGTACGCTGACGTTTGACCTTTGACAGCTTGCAAGTCACACACCAATTATAACTTATTAGTGTAAGTTACTCATGGCTATGTGGTACTAGAGAGAGGGTGCAGGGAGTCCGAGTCATCAGGTTGAGTGGCTTGGGAACACTTAATTGTGGAGGTCAAAGGCAATTGGGAGTCAGTCATTTTTTGTCATATAGTTTGAGCAGAAGAAAAGGGCTGATTAGAGTTTTGAAAGCAGATTTTTTGAACTCCAAAATCTGAATATTCTAGGAAAATCTGTATGTTCCAGGAACTAGAAGATCCTTTATTGGGGTGTCGAAGAAGGGGAAGGCCAGTAGATAAGTGTGTAGTTAATCGCAAGCAACCTCATTGCCAAACAGCAAAATAGGACACGGGCAATCCCCAGGTCACCAACGCGATGGGTTCTGTAGGTTTGGTCTTCAGTTGAATTTGTATGTAAGTTGGAACAGGTACATTTACTATTAACTGTATAGCCTCCATTCCTAAGTCAGAGTTGTATATAAGGCGGATGTTTGTAACTCAGGGACTGCCTGTTTACTTAGGACACTATTAAATGAGCAATTTTGAACAATAAGATGTTTTCTTAACCAGATCATATTCATTTATTTTGAAGCTTAAAGATTTTTTTGTTGCTTGTTTTTAAAAAGTCACTTTCCATTATACCAAATACTTGTCAATTCGCCAATTATTTTATTTATTTATTTATTTTTTAGAGACAGAATCTCACTTTGTTGCCCTCGGTAGAGTGCTGTGGCATCACAGCTCACAGCAACCTCTAGCTCTTGGGCTTAGGTGATTCTCTTGCCTTAGGCTCCCGAGTAGCTGGGACTACAGGCGCCCACCACAACGCCCAGCTATTTTTTTTTTATTATTGTAGTTGTCATTATTGTTTTAGCAGGCCCAGGCCGGGTTCAAACCCGCCAACCTCAGTATGTGGGGCCAGTGCCCTATTCACTGAGCCACAGGTGCCACTCTTGCCAATCTATTTTAAATGCAATTTCAAATTTTTGCTTATCATCATTAAGGAGCAAATGTTGCTAAACTATGTCAACGGAAGATTTTTAAATTCACAGGAATGCTTTCTGTTTTTAATTTAGAAGCACTCAGCACTTGGTGTATACCAAATACTTATAGAAGGACTGAATTAGCAAACCTACAAATTGATAACTTACGAAATAATTTTAAAGAAGAATAGCTATAACAACATTTTCATTTTGAAAGAGTTTCTTTGATTTAGACATTTTAAAACCTCATATTTCATCAAAGAAAATTATAGGCCAGGGTGGTGGCTCACACCCATAATCTCAGCATTTTGGGAGGCCAAGGCAAAGAGGATCATTTGAGGCCAGGAGTTCAAGATCAACCCAAACAACAGAGTAAGACCCCATCTCTACAAAAAATAAAAAGAAATTAGCCAGGCATGGTGCACATGTCTGTGGTCCCAGCTGCTCAGGAGGCAGAGGCAGGAGGATCACTTGAGCCCTAAAGGGGAGGGGAACTATGGTCATACCACTACACTACAACTTGGGAGTAAGATCCTGCCTCTTAAAAGAAAAGGAAATTATGAAGTACGCTGCCAGAACAGCCTGTCCAGAGACCAGTTTGGCAATGTGTGCTAAAACATTAGAGGCAATATCTTAAACCAGGAATTCTACTTTTAATATTTTACCACAAGTAAATAATTGAGTATATGCTCAAAGGTTTAGTTATAAAAGTATTACCATAAAGTATGCTAAAGTAGTATTCATCATTTAAAAAATGAAAACGACTGAAACATCCATTGATAGAGGCCTGCTTAAATAACTTATGGCATAGCTTTATAAACTTTGGAGCCACTGAGAATCATGCCTCTGTAGAAAACATACATCAACATAAGAAAGTGTTCACGAGTGGCTGCCAAATGAAAAATAAAATTATGCCATAATAAAAAAAATGTCATTTAATTTTTATGTAATTTATATATAGATAGAAAAATATAAGTAAAAACATTTTGCTAGTGATTCTCTCTGAGTTATAACTGTTATATTTGTAATTTGTTTTTTATATTTTTTTCATGTTTCATTCATTACTATGGCAATGTTTTAATACTTAATTTTTTAAAATTATTTATTTATTTATTTATTTTTTGTAGAGACAGAGTCTCACTTTATAGCCCTCGGTAGAGTGCCGTGGCGTCACACAGCTCACAGCAACCTCCAACTCCTTGCCTCAGCCTCCTGAGTAGCTGGGACTACAGGTGCCCACCACAATGCCCGGCTATTTTTCTGTTTTTGCAGTTCTGGGTTTGAACCCTCCACCTTCGGTATATGGGGCCAGCGCCCTACTTGCTGAGCTGCAGGTGCCGCCCAAGAGAATATTACTTTTATAGGAGCTTGGCCAGCCCCCTACACCTTCCCTATCTTTGTGGTGGCCTTGTGTAGAGAGAAAGTCTTGCTGAATGTTATTGTTTTGACCATCAATGTCATAGATAGTAGATGAGCAGCAGAGGAAAGAATGGCTGCTGTAATTGAGAATGCTGCAAAGAGAGACATATCATTCCTTCATCATCTTTCTCATTTTTCTAAAGAAATGTTTAAAAATGAGTATGATCACTCATTTTCATATAGCCATCATTAATGTTTCTCTCTGTGCCTTTCAATTTTGTTTTTAGGACATTAGGATCACAATCTAGCCTCCCACCCAAAAAAGCTTGGAAAGAAGAGAAAGAGATTGCTTTCTGAGTTATTTTGGGAAGGCAACACACAGTCTTCAGGACGGAGATGTGCAAAGCAACCTAAAGAGACAGAACGGCTGAGGGCTTGTTGGCTTTAACTAATTGCTTGTTTTATCAAATGCTAAATCTCCCCTAAGGAGGACTTGGATGCGATCAGCCTATCTCAGCTTATGACAATAATTAGTGGAACTGTCTGCTTCCTCTCTTAACGAATTCTTTGCTCACCATTCTGATTCTAACTTGACTTTCTTTATGAAATTGCCCACAAAGAAAGCATGAGCTGGTCATCAGAATTTGAACATGGGTGAATAAGTTGGCACTCTGGTTTTTTATGTTAGGCCAGTTAATTTATTTAATGTTCAATGCCTCTTTGAAATCAATACTATCTTGGTGTGCTGACATAATTGTGTGTGTCTGTAAGCTTGAAGGCCACCTGCTCACTGCTTTCCCAGATGAAGCACTATATTCTCTGTGTTCTGCGATGACATGACTGTTTCTCACTTCAATTTCATCCTATACTTAATATTCTTCTGTGTGTAATTTTATATACATTACAATATAATCTTTATATCTGTTATTAATAACTATATTCCATTAAGTTACATTATATTTGACCATTCCTGCATTGTTGAATTTTGAGGTTGTTTTTGATGTTTGGGCTGATAAATGATTTTGTTACCTACAAAATTTCCTGTGAATGGATTTTTCTTGTTTTGTACTTATCCTTTAGAATTTTTCAAAATGGAACCCTCAGATCAAACATTTTGCTGAACTGAACCAATTTACCACCAATGTTATGAATTGTTATGTATTTTTTCCTTATCATTGTGTTATCTTGGATTCTATTATTGAAATATTTTATGTAAGAATTTTATCAAGGACGAGTACGGTGGCTCACACCTGTAATCCTAGTACTCTGGGAGGCTGAGGCAGGTGGATTGTTTTAGCTCAGGAGTTCGAGACCAGCCTGAGTGAGAGTGAGACCCCATCTCTACTAAAAATAGAAAACCCTACCTGGTCATGTGGCAGGTGCCTGTAGTCCCAGCTACTCTGGAGGCTGAGGCAAGAGAATCACTTGAGCCCCAGAGTTTGAGGTTGTTGTGACTATGATGATGCCAGAGCACTCTACCCAGGGTGACAGAGTAAGCCTGTCTCAAAAAGAAAAAAAGAAAAAAAAAATCCAGCAATGTAATGTAATGTAAAAAGAGCGGTGTATTTCTATTTCTCGATCCATCAAGTTTTAGACATCTGTAAGCTTTCTGTTACTATAGATAAGGATTTAGCTCTCTTAAATTATTATTCCCTCTACTTTCCCAACCTAATACCCCAAAATAGTTACATTACATTTTATTAATTTAATATTCACCGTCCCCTTGTTATGCTTATGTAATTATTACCTACAGCTGGGCATTGTACCCTAGTATGGCTTCCCTGTACTTTTCCTCAAATTAATATTTGTTTTCTTTTTAAATGTTTTAAGACTCTTTAATCCTGCTGTTAATTTTTCCCACTCATTTTCATAACCTTTCACTACACCTTTCCTTAAGATAATTACATCAGGTAATCCATCGGTTCCCTTTTTCTTCTTGGCAACCTCCTGACTCGAGGCCTCCTTCTTCCCCCTACAACTTGTCACATCCGAGGCCTGTGGCCCAGATGTCTTCCTGAGACTTCCCTCTGCTGTAGGATTATTTCTGCATTTCTCTATGGCTGCATTTACTACTTCCTGGATTTCCTGTCTTTTTCTGGATTTTCTTACTTTTGGCCAAGTACATCCATCTCTAATTGTTTAACAAAGATGATATAATCATGCAGAAATCTGGATTATCGACATTTCAAAGGGTACTCCTACCCCTTTACTCCTTCTTTCAATCAGTTTAGAGTCCTTTATGTTCCTGGGGGTGAAAAACAAAAATCCCCAAGGAAGCAGGAAGAATGCTCTGAAGTCACACTGCTGGAGAAACAGTGGAAGATGATTCCATTCCACCCTTCCTAGGGGAATGGCCTCTGCAGTAGCCCGGTGGGCCCCCAGGGGACTATCACAGCTCTCAGGGAGGCCGCTGAACTGAAGACCTCCAGGAAGACTGCCTGGCGTCTGTGGACGAAGGCACGCCTCCTCCAGCCGCTTCCGTCCTGGCCGGGACAGAAAGCAGAGGAAGCGTCGTTGCCTGACTTTCTTCTGCCTTGCCTGACCCCCGTTTCTAGGTCTGGGGAGCTGACATCTCAGGAGTACAAATCCCGAGGCAGCTGGCTGGGAGTCCCAGAGGCCCCGGTCAAATCCTGTCCAGCCCCTCTGAGCACAGTTTACTGGGAACAGGAACTGTGGCTGTGGCTGGTCTAAAGTTCAATTGTCTAACCCCACCGTAGGGAAGAAGATCCAGGCCCAGGAGAAAAGCTCAAACCCCTTCCTCCCTTGTAGGTTAGGGTAGAGCTTATGTGACTCCCTGACGAGAGTTTGCCTTGAGCTGGAAGGGCTCTGAAGGGCAGTAAAGAATGAGAGAGGTGTTCAGCCCTTCCCTTCACATCTGTTCAGTCCTTTCCTGTTCTGCCCCAGAGTTCGGCCATGACCACCATTTACCACCCATATAGAGACAAATGCTGAAAAGTGGAGTGAGGCTGGTGTGGCAGCTCCTGCCTGTAATCTTAGTGCTTTGGGAGGCTTAGGCGAGAGGATCGCTTGAGACCAGGAGTTCTGGAATATCCTGGGCAACGTATCAAGACCCCCGTCTTTACAAAAAATGTTTAAAATTAGATGGATGTGGTGGCGGCCACTTATGCCAGCTGCTCAGGAGGTTGAGGCAGGAGGGTCACATGAGCCCAGGACTTTGAGGCTATGGTGAGCTATGATCACACCACTGCACTCCAGCTGGGCCACATAGTGAGACCGTGTCTCTAAAACAATTAAATAAATAAAATAAAAATTTAAAAAGGTAGCGGGCACCTGTAGTCCCAGCTACTCGGGAGGCTGAGGCAAGAGAATCGCCTAAGCCCAGGAGTTGGAGGTTGCTGTGAGCTGTGTGACGCCACGGCTCTCTACGGAAGACGATAAAGTAAGACTCTGTCTCTACCCCCCAAAAAAGGTTTTTTCAGCTCTCTTCTCTCTCTCTCTCCCTCTCTCCCTCTCCCTTCTCTTCTCTCCTCTTCCCCCCCCCGTCTCTCTCTCTCCCCCCTCCCCCCTCCTTAATGCTGCTCTGCAGCATCCCCCGTCAATAAAGATCTTTCGTACAAAAAAAAAAAAAAAAATTTTTTTTTAAAGTAGAATGCACTCCATACCCTTGCCAGCATGGGCTACAGCCTTTTGAAGATCTGCCTTAGCCTGAAGGGTCTGACTCTCACCCAGACTCTTCCAAAGCTTTTAAGTTGGTGGTTGAATATTTTCACAATTATTTAAGAATGGTACAAGGCCAAGGGCATGATAATGACAACCTCACCATGCCTGCCCTTGAGTCACGCTGTTCCTGTCTGGACTGGTTGCTTTTTACACCTAGGATGCAATTGTCCTGTCCTTCTCCTCCACTCCCCTCCCTGAGATTCCCGGTGCTTCCATCTTGTGTTGGCCCCTCCATTTTCTCTCACATAGTCTTTTATAGTTTACTGCTCATGTGGGGTTTGTTGTTGTTGTTTCAGACAGAGTCTTACTTTGTCGCCCTGGTAGAGTGCCGTGGCATCTTAGCTCATAGCAACATCAAACTCTTGGGCTCAAGCAATCTTTTTTTTTTTTAAGAGACAGAGTCTCACTATGCCACTCACAGCAATCTCAAGCTCTTGGGCTTAAGCAGTTCTCTTGCCTCAGTCTCCCGAGTAGGTGGGGCTATAAGTGCCCGCCACAAAGCCCGCCTATTTTTTTTGTTGTAGTTGTCATTGTTGTTTAGCAGGCCCAGGCTGGGTTTGAACCCCCCAGCCTCGGTGTATGTGGCCGGTACCCTAGCCACTGAGCTACGGTGCCAAACCTCAAGCGATCCTATTGCGTCAGCCTCCTGAATAGCTGGGACTACAGGCACCCACTACAACACCCAGCTATTTTTTTAGAGATGAGGTCTTGCTCTTGCTCAGGCTGGTCTAGAACTCATGAGCTCAAACAGTCCACCCACCCCGGCCTCCCAGAGTGCTGGGCCATTTTTGGTGGAGTGCATCCTCCAGGCACTTACTGAGAAAAAGTATATGAGAGGTCCAAAGAAAAAGTAAAACTCTTTATTCCATTCTCTCACAGGATTAATGTTTTGTTTGGATATATGTTTGATTTTGATTGAAAGTAATATTCCTTCAACATTTTGAAGGCTAAGAAATCTGATGGCATTCTATTTTCTGTTTCCTTCTAAAATCATGTTACTTTTTTATTTCTAGAAGCTTACAGAATCTTCTCTTTTTCTCAGCATTTCAGATTGTGAGAATTATGAGTGAGCCTTGGTTTTTAGCCATTATGCTGGTACTAGTGGGCACTTTGTATCTGAGAAAAGGGGTTTGAAATTTTTAAAAATTGATTTCCTATCCCTTGTTTTCTCTATTTTCTATTTCTGGACCTTTTATTATTTGGGTGTTTTGGGTGTTGGACCCTTGGACTGGTCCTCTCTTTTTTTTAAAAGTATCTGCTTTTTGGTTTTTTTGAGACAAAGTGTCTCTCTGTTGCCCTGGATAGAGTGCCATGGATTCATAGCTCACACAACCTCAAACTTTTAGGCTTGAGTAATCCTCCCGCCTCAGCCTCCTGAGAAGCTGGGATTATAGGTGCCCACCACTACAGGTGCCCACCACCATGCTTGGCTATCTTACTTTCTTTTTCTTTCTTTTTTTTTTTTTGTAGTGACAGTCTCACTTTATCATCCTCGGTGGAGTGCCGTGGCATCACACAGCTCACAGCAACCTCCAAATCCTGGGCTTAGGCGATTCTCTTGCCTCAGCCTCCCGAGTAGCTGGGACTACAGGCGCCCGCCACAATGCCCGGCTATTTTTCTGTTTTTGCAGTTCAGCCGAGGCCAGGTTTGAACCCTCCACCTTTGGTATATGAGGCTGGAGCCCTACTTGCTGAGCTACAGGCGCCACTCATATCTTACTTTCTTATTGGAGGCTTTTCTTGCACCTTATATAACTTCTGGTTGCGTGCTCATAGCTAAGAGTAGGTAACTACTGGAAGCTGTAAACTTCACTACGGGGTTATCTGGCTAGACCATTTGCTGGGGAAGCCCCCGTGTCAGAATCTTCAGATCTTTCCTCCTGAGCTCCCCCTGAAAAAGTCTTGCAATATTTTACCCGGGAAGTGAAGTCTGCTCGGCAGCCCTCTCAGAGCCCTGCGAGGGAAGAGGACTGGGAAACTAACTTTCCACAGTTAGTACTGAGAACGGTGCACAGAAGAACCTGAGCCACAAAGTGCATAGCCGACCTCAGAAGACACTGGGCGGCTTGTGCAGTCACTTAACCCCGTTTTCAGAAAGCCATCCACAGCCTCAACTCTGCCAAACGTTCTCTACTTTATTTTCTCCAAAAGACAAAACTTCAGGCTTCCATCAGTTCCCAGAAGAATGTTCCCTGATGGCACAGAACGGAGGAGGGGATCTAAGGATTTGTTTCCTAAATAGATTTTCCCACACTCTTCCTTTGTTCCTGGTCCCGCAGGATCTTTGGGGAGTAGATTGGTTGATGGCTGCCTTCCCTCTACGGCTTCGATGTTAGCTTTCTAGGATCTGCTAAATCAACGATCACTCATTCGACTACTTTCTAGACTCTAAAACGTGTTGCTGTTATCTCTTGTTCTGTATTCTCTGATCTTGTGGGGTTGTGTCTTTTAAAAACTCTTCGGTGTGGGTCTAGTCAGGTTTTGGGAGGGAATGAAATTAGAAAGCCATCATCTTAGTTCAGAAGTCCTTTGAAACCCCTCCCTCCCTTGGCTTCTGAGGCGCTGTGGTCCCCTGAGTGCTGCCTTTGTCCCCTGGCTGCCCAGCCCTGGATCCTGGCTCATTCTTCTCTTTGCGACCCCCGGATGCTGAAGGGCCTCAGAACTCACCTCTGAACACTCTTCTTTTATCAATATTTACTCCTGAACAGGCTTCCTCCAGTCCTAGGCTCTAAATACCACTACTGTGCTTATGCTTCTCGAATGTATATTGCCAGGCTGACCTTTTAGGGGGTACAGTGGCTTTTTGAGACGTGGATGAATTGTACAGTGATGCAGTGAGGGCTTTTAGTGTAGCCATCCCCAGATAGTGTACCTCACTCCCCTTCCTTCTGAATTCAGAAACGCCTACGCAGAGTCCAAGGAGCATCTCAGATCATCCACCCTCCCCTCCCCAAAACAACCCTCCTCCAGACCTCTCCTCAGTAAAAGACACCACTGTGTACCAGTTACCCAAGCTAAAAACCTTGACGTCGTTCCTTGATTCCTTCTGTTCTCTCACATTTGATCCCTCAGAACATCCTGGAGGCTCTTTTTAAGATTTAGCCCAAAGCTGGCCACTTCTCTCTGTGTTGACCACCATTTCAGAGACGCTTCATGGGCCAGCTTAGATAACACAGCGCCCCTTCCTGCATGCTCCTGAACACACGTGCATACACCCAGTTTCAACATCACAGAATATATTCACTTTTTCTCCCTTTCTATTTGTAATCCCTTCCCAACATGGAAGCCTGGCTCCTATTATCATCCCAGAGTGTTGCAGGGACCAGATCTTTGAATCTGAGGCCCCGGCATTCCAGAAAAGCACCTGAGGTGTAAAGTATGCAGCCGACCCCAGAGGACAGTAGGTGGTTTGTACAGAGCTTTCACGTTTGTGAATTGTGTAATGATGTGCGTGATGAGAAGGAACCAAGATAACTCGCTATTATGATTTACTTTTATAGATGCTCCTTTTGTATGATTTCTGCTTTTTTTTTTAGAGACTGAGTCTCACTCTGTTGCCTTTGGTAGAGTGCTGTGCCGTTACAGCTCACAGCAACCTCCAACTCCTGGGCTTAGGCGATTCTCTTGCCTCAGACTATAGGCGCCTGCCACACGCCTGGCTATTTTTTTTTTTTTTTTTTACTTTTAGACTGTTTTATTAGCTTATTATTATTATTATTTTTTTGAGTCAGAGTCTCAAGCTATCACCCTGGATAGAGTGCTGTGGCATCACAGCTCACAGCAACCTTCAATTCCTGGGCTCAAGCGAGTCTCTTGCCTCTGCCTCCCAAGTAGCTGGGACTGCAGGCGCTCGCCACAACGCCTGGCCATTTTTTGGTTGCAGCCGTCGTTGTTTGGTGGGCCCGGGCTGGATTCGAACCTGCCAGCTCAGGTGTACATGGCTGGCGCCTTAGCCCGCTGAGCCACAGGCGCCGAGCCTTTTTTTTTTGAGACAGTCTCACTTTGTTGCCCTTGGTAGAATGCCATACCATCATAGCTCACAGCAACCTCGAATTCTTGGGCTCAAGAGATCCTCTTGCCTCAGCCTCCCGAGTAGCTGGGACTACAGGTGCCCACCACAATGCCCTGCTATTTTTAGAAATGGGGTCTTGCTCTTGCTCAAGCTGGTCTCGAACCCATGAGCTCAGGCAATCCACTTGCTTTGGCCTCCCAGATTGCTAGGATTATAGGCATGAGCCACTGTGCCCAGCCCTCTTAGTCTTATTTTTCAGAGATCAAAACCATCTGGAGATTCCATGCCATAACCTCCTGGAGATGGTGGACTCCCCTCCACAAGAAAATGGGCATAATTTGCCAGAAGGCAGCAAAGGGAAGAACAAGAGCTCAGAATTAGATACAGATACCACGGAACCTCGGGCCTTGATTTTCTCGTCTGTAAAATAGAGCCACCCAGACCTACCTAGAGGGTGGCTGTGGAGTGACTCTTTAGTAACAAGTGTTTGGCACACAGTGAATGTTCCAAAAAGACTTCATTCTCCCTCCCTTTTTGCACTCTACTTCCCCCACCTGTAAAACAGGAGGGGATGAGAATAATCTCTGCTAGGCTGCCTCCTAGCTCAGCTTCCGAATTTTGCTTCCTTGGCTGACATTCCTGGCAAAGCTACCAGGAGAGACTGGGCTGACTCCATTTGTGGCCACAGGGTTATAGCACTGTCTGGTGAGGTTCTCTCTACTCTGTGATTTGTCTGGGAAAATCTCACAAAATCACAAAGGGATATACATTTAACAAATCATCATGACTGAAAAGAATGGAACTGAAAAAAAATCTAGCCTGTCCCTGAAGTGTCTTACACTTGTAAGAACCATGATTTGGCCTGTGAGACAACTCATAAAAGGAAGTTATGCTTCTTGTGCAGGGACAGGTTAGGGTGCAATGAAGGGAATCCTGAAAACTTTGTTCCAGGAAGCCGTCTCTGAGTGATTTCAGGAAACCGTTCTCCCATCACCCTCTCCCTGCAAATGGCATAACAAAACAATATTTCACACCCGAAAATTTACTAACTGGGGAGCTGCAGAGACACAGGAATGGACAAAGTAACCTTAAGAAGCCCTTACAATGGGAACTACACAAATGTCCATCAGCGAATGAATAGATAAACAAAATGTGATCTCTCCAAACAATGGAAGAGTATTTGGCCATGGAAAGGAATGAAGCACTGCCACATGCTACGATACGGATAAATCTTGACAACATTATGCCAAATGAAAGAAGCCAGACACAAAAGTCATATATTATATGATTCCATTTATATGAAAAGCCCAGAATAGGAAAATCCACAGACACAGAAAGTAGATTGGTAGGGGTCAGGGGATGGGGATTGTAAAGACAGGGTGATTGTTTAATAGATACAAAGTTTCCTTTTGGAGTGATTAAAAACTTCCTGGAACTGGACAGAATTAATGGTTGCACATCACTTGAATGTACTAAATATTGCTGAATTGTAAGGATGCAATTTCCTCAATTTCGGGCGGTGCCTGTAGCCCAACAAGTACGGCGCCGGCCCTATATGCTGAAGTCGGTGGGTTCAAACCCAACCCCGGCCAAAAACTGCAAAAAAAAACCAAGCAATTTCCTCAATTTCCAGGGAAGAGGCACAGATGCGAGGGTGAGGCCCTTGCAGTACCATGGAGCCAGCTGGCCTGAACCTCACATCCAGGGTCTCTAACCCCATCTGATGGGGAGGAGCCAAACATCTGAGAAAAACAGCAACACCTGGCCCTATGACTCAAAGGAAAATCTGAAGTAGCATTTGCCCCAAATCCTCAGGATCAGGGAAGGAAATGGGAACCATATGCTTCCCACAGCCACCAGAAGGCGTGCCTAGCAGGGAAGAAGGTCGAAGGTAACCCTGATCAAGTTACCCAGCTTCTCTGAGCTCTTTGATAAAATGAGTTCATGGTAGGGTAAGGGTGACTCTGTGACCCATGTTAAAACTGGAACCAAAATGCCTTGAAAACAGGGTTGGCAGCTCAGTGCCCATAGCACAGTTAAGGCGCCAGGCACAGACACTGAGGCTGGCGGGGTCGAACCCAGCCTGGAGCCAGCTAAAACAACAACTTCAACAAAAAAGATAGCCAGGCGTTGTGATGGGCACCTGTAGTACAAGTTACTTGGGAGGCTGAGGCAAGAGAATCATTTAAGCTTAAGAGTTTGAGGTTGTTGTGATGCCACAGCACTCTACCGTGACATAGTGAGACTCTGTCTCAAAAAAAAAAAAAAAAGAAAGAAAGAAAGAAAATAGGCTTGGCCTGTCTCACCCAGCCTAGCCCCTTGCTGAAAGAGAGGGGGCTAGCTACTCCATCTTCCATCCAGGCTGAAGTTCACCAGGAGGGAACCTGGGTTACTGCACAAAGTTTCCTCTGCTATGTCATCTCATCCTGTCCCCTTCCCCTCTCATTACCATCCAATCTCTAATTTCTGACCTATCCTTCAAGGCCTGCCAGATTCACACCAGTCAAAAGAGACTTCTCCAGACCTTCACTGCCTTCTACTCCCTCCATTTCCACAGCACAGAGGCACTACTAGCATGCAGGGCAGGAACATTCTTCATGTTGTGGCACTGGCCTGCGTACAACCATTTGGCAACCCCAACTCCTGCCCACCAAAAGCCAGTAGTGCTTAGCAGCACTTTTTTTTTTTTTTTTAAAGAGACAAGAGTCTCACTTTGTCGCCCTAGGTAGAGTACCATGGCGTCACAGCTCACAGCAACCTCCAGCTCTTGGGCTTAGGCGATTCTTTTGACTCCTGAGTAGCTGGGACTACAGGCGCCCTCCACAACGCCCAGCTATTTTTTTGTTGCAGTTTGGCTGGGGCCGGGTTCAAACTCGCCACCCTCGGTATTTGAGGCCTGCACCCTACTCACTGAGCCACAGGTGCCGCTCTGCTTAGCAGCACTTTGACAACCAAAAGTCACCCCCACACTTTTCCAAAGGCTTGCCATGAGGGAGGGACCACCCTGGATGAGAACTAATGCATAATTATTAGTGAATGTATTTGGCTACCAGTCCACTAACAACCTGAGGACAAAGACAAGCCAAAGAATCATCATTACTATAGAGCCTGGTTAGATGTGTGTCTTTAAATGCTGATTTAGTAAACAATCTGGGCTCTTCAAGAAGCTGAAGGCAGCCTAGCAAGGACCTGGGCTCTAAAATAGGTGAGAAAGCACAAAGGCCCTTAGGCCTGATAAGCCTTCATTAGCTGTGTGACCCGGGGCAAATTACCTAAAGTTTCTGACCCCTTCTATAAAATGAGGCTAAATCCTTCTAAGAGGATTGGTACAAACCTCAATCTCCTACTCTCTACAATGGGGATAAAAATTCCTTGCCTTGTAGGATTCAGGTAAGCATTAAATGAGATAATGCTTGAAACACATAGCATAGGATCTAGCATATAGGACAAACTCAATAAATGTTATTAACATTATTATTATCCAAGTTAGGGGCTCATCAAATGATGGATATTACTCTTTAATACAAAAATATGTTGTATGCTCTCATCACAAATACCTACTTTCTATACAGGAAGGTTTTCTATCTGGAAGGAGGTGCCTGGGGCTCACCCTACTGGTGCATTTACATAGCACACACACTGTTTATTCTTTAATTGCATGTTTTTGTGGGATGGTTCAAGAAGAGGTAGGCTAACTCCTCCAAAGCCCTACCCTGGTTGTAGCCTCTGCTTCCTTCAAGGAACAAAGGAGTTTATGGGGACAGAGGCAAAAGACAGCAGGACTCTATGGTAGATGGAGTTTCTATCTCTATCACTATGTGGACTCCAAACACCAGGCTGAAGAGAATCGCCTAAGCCCAGGAGTTGGAGGTTGCTGTGAGCTGTGTGACACCCAGCACTCCACCAAGGGTGATAAAGTGAGACTGTCTCTACAAAAAAAAAAAATTGCTTCTAGGGAAATGGAAGCTGCTATCCCACGCGGAGTTCCCCTCTCTTGCTGATGGTACTGAGATGCGCCCTCCCACCCCCCAAGCTCCATCCCTCCACTTCAACCTTTTGCGGAGATCAGAGGGGCTGAGGTGCGATCTCTTAAGCACCAGGTGAGAGCATCCAGGGCAGCTGCTGGCAGAGCTGTGAAAACACCCCACTTCCCAAACTGGGCAGTGCAAGGGCTGGGCGAAGCCAGAAAAAACTTAGGGCTGGGTCCGGTGGCACCCCAGACACCAAGACCCAGTGTTGACATGGGCTGGGCCCAGCACCCAGAGAGTCAGGCGGACACCTCTCTGCATTCACAGCATGCTAAAGCCCCAAGTAAATTTAGGTCAAAAGAACCAAGCCTGCAAGATTCTGGCGGAGAGAGGCGAGGGGCGGTGGGGGTGGTTGGTCAAATGGCAGGCTGAGGAGAAGCAGAAGTCCCCAAGTCCACACAACTGCTGGTCTAGGGTCCTGCCACCCGGTGTCCAAGCCACCAGGGCCTGGATTTGCCCTAAGCCAAGCGGGCTGCGGGGTGGCGATGCTCAAAGTCCACTGGCCCTGTCTTCTCCTGCACGTTCCAGGTTTCCTCACCTGTCAAACGCGAGGGTGTGGGCCTAAGCCGCCTCTTCTATCACTGATGCCCAGGACCCTAGTGACAAGGATTCCAAACTCCAGGACCTCCCCTGTCTCCGGGACAGGGCGCGGCCCAGCCGAGGAGGCCACCCCGCGGCCCTGAGGGCCCGAGGCCACGGGGAAGGGATCCCGGGGGCCGTGTCTCTCCACGTGGCGGGGCGTGGGGAGGTGCACGTGGGGCCCTCGATGGAGGGAACCCCAGCTAACCTTGGGGCTTTGTGCAATCCTGGCGGTGGTCCTCAGCTCAGAGAGAGAAAGGGCGAGAGCGCCCGGGCCAGAAGTGGATGCGTCCCCCGCCCACGGCCCGGCTAACGCCAGCTCACCTGGGCTCCGCGCCGCCGCCGCCTCCCGCGCTCGGCGCCCCCGGCTCGGCTCGACTTGGCTCGCTCACAGCGGCCGCGCGCCCTTCTCCCCGGCCCCGCCGGGCGCGCGGGGGGCGGGGGCGGGAGGAGCCGCCCGGCCCGGGTTCGGGCGCGACGCCGCCTCGGGCTGCGCTGGGATTGGCCGCTGCCGCTGGTAACCCGGGCGCGGAGTTGCGCGCCCCCGCCGCGCGCCCCCGGCCGGCTCGTCCTCGCTCCTGGGAGCGGAGGGGAGGGAGCGCGAGCCTGCGGAGACGAAAGTGGCGGCGGAGGGAAAAGAGACGGTAGGGGTGGAGGAAGGCACAGAGGAGGGAAAGTGAGGCCCGCCCGGCGGGGCTCGGAGGTCGCGAACAGCCGGAGGAAGGAGGCCTGCGAGGAAGCGGACGGCTGCACGGCAACTTTGCCCCCGCTCGTTCGCGGCGCGCACCTGCCAGGTTCTCCCCGTAGTGGCCGCGGCACCCTTGCGCGGGCGGGACTTGCTGGCGGCGCTCTCTTTGTTCAGCTAAATGCGGGGACTGCAGGGCGGCGTCTGAGTCCCGGGAAGTTCCCCATACTGGCGGGAGACCCGAAGTCCCGCCTCGCAGCCCAGCTCCCGCTAACGGGGCTACTGCCCCAGCAAAAGGAACCGGACCTGCGACAGATGCGGCCTGGATTTAGAGTGAACATTCTTTCAGAGGAGCTCGCTTCCGCGGCTGCCTCCCGACTGGCCACTAGCTCAGGACCGGCCCCAAAGGCTACGGGAGTTCCTCTCCCATCTCCAGTCAAGCTGGATTCACCAAACTATGCTAAACCCATTTTAAGTTCTCTGGCTCTTCCAGGCCGCTACTCAGATGCGTTTTATGGAATACATCATATTCTCCCTCTTTTGGCCCCTTTCTTTGCCGGAGCCTTAAGTGTTGTATTAGATTCCCAGCTAGGTAACAGCACTAGGGAAAGAGGGAAGGAAGACCTCAAGGGCTCCCTGAATCGTCCTGGGGTTCAGACAACCCATATTTGGACTAAAAGTGGCCCAGGAGACGTCTCACTGACCCTGCCAAGCAGTCAAAACGGGTAAGTTGAGAGGAGAGACAAGCGACAAGTTAAAGGTTCAAAGCCCCTCTAATCAACTGAGTGGATTTCCATGAGCGCCTCGGCTATTTCCAGCCTGCAGGGGGCACTCCCAAACAACTTGGAGCGATCCAACGAAATGACTACCCCGTCTGATGTTACTCAACATGCATGCATTTGTTGGTAATTTCAAAACCGTTGAAATGTTATCAGACGAATGGATAAATAAAACTCAAAGTCAGGGCGGCGCCTGTGGCTCAGCGAGTAGGGCGCCGGCCCCATATACCGAAGGTGACGGGTTCAAACACGGGCTCAGCCAAACTGCAAAACAGAAAAATAGCCGGGCGTTGTGGCGGGAGTTTGTAGTCCCAGCTACTCAGGAGGCTGAGGCAAGAGAATCGCCTAAGCCCAGGAGTTGGAGGTTGCTGTGAGCTATGTGACGCCACGGCTCTCTATCGAGGGCGATAAAGTGAGACTATGTCTCTATTAAAAAAAACAAACAAAAACTCAAAGTCTTCTGATGGAATATCATCCAATCGTATTAACAACTGTCAGTTCCATGGTGAATGCATAGTTTTGTATTTTTCTGCATTTTTATATTTTCTCCCCACCCCCAACATATGTATTAGGGCTGAGAGGAGCATTTGGGGAATTTGTAACTATAAGGCAAAGGTCAGCAAACGTTTTCTGTAAAGAGCCAGACAGTAACTATGTTGGTCCTTGCAGATCATACACTCTGTTGTGATCACTTAGCTCTGCCAGACAATCCTGAGTGAGTGTATGTGGCAATGTTCCAATAAAACTTTATTTACAGACACTGAATGTTGAAATTCCTGCAATTTTCATATGTCACAAAATATTACTATTTTGGTTTTTCTTCACCTATTTAAAAACCATTAGTAGGCCATGACAGATTTGGGCCATGGGCAGTAAACAGTGTGGCAGTATGCTTTACAATTCTGTATATTCACATCATATTATTAAATTGCCTGTGTTTAATTAGAACACTGTAGCTAACACAGGCAGAAACTAAGATACACATACAGTTATGTAAACTTAAAAGCCAATAAAGTAAAATGGGCTAGGAAATGCCCACACAAATCCAAACCCTAGCCTAAGAATCACTTCTTTCTGAAAGTTTCCTGAAATGCTGTGTCCTTGACCCTTCTTCTGACCTCTACTCTTGCTAATCTCCTAAAACAAGCACAGTACCACTTACTAAGAGCCACTGTATCTTCATTATTTGCTTTTCACTCACATGTTTTGACTTGTCAATAGAGCTATAATTTCTGGAGTCAAGGTAGATACCCCATCTGAAACATTTGTATCCTTTCCACGTTGTGGTGGAAAGCAGTGACTTTGGAGTCAGATAGTCTTAGTTAAGATCCCAGTTTCGGCTTGGCGCCTGTGGCTCAATGGGCTGGAGCGCCAGCCACGTACACCTGAGCTGGCAGGTTCGAACCCAGCCGGGGCCCACCGAACAATGACGGGCACCTGTAATCCCAGCTACTTGGGAGGTGGAGGCAGGAGACTTGCTTGAGCCCAGGAATTGGAGGTTGCTGTGAGCTGTGATACCACAGCACTATACCCAAGGTGACAGCTTAAGGCTCTGTCTCAAAAAAAAAAAAGATCCCAGTTTCATTGGTTACCAGCTCTGTGGTCTTGGGTAAGTATATTGATCTATTCTAGTTTGGTTTCATCAGCTATCAAATGGGGATAATTACAGTACCTTGCTTAAAGGCTTAAAGCATGAGGCTTAAATTCAATAACGTGCGTAAAGATCTGTGCTCAGTACCTGGCACATAAGTGTTCAATAATGTTAACTATTATAATACATAGCACAAGCCAGGTTTGGTGGCTCACGCCTATAATCCTAGCATTATGGGAGGCTAAGGTGGGTGGATCACCTGAGCTCAGGAGTTTGAGACCAGGCTGAGCAAGAGCAAGATCCCATCTCCACTAAAAATAGAAAATTAGCCAGATGTTGTGGTGCGCACCTGTAGTCCCAGCTACTTGGGAGGCTGAGGCAAGATCAATAGAACCCAGGAGTTTGAAGTTGCTCAGCTATGATGCCAGAGCACTCTAGCCAGAGTGAGAGGAGACTGTCTCAAAACAAAAACTAAATAAATAAATAAAATAAAATTCATAGCACAGAGCTTTGCATTTTATCAAATACCCCATCATTATGTGCCTTTCCTATTCAAGTGAATTGAACAAAGCAGAAACATCAAATTGCCTCTCATTATAATTCTTACTTTTTTTTTGAGACAGAGCCTCAAGCTGTCACCCTGGATAGAGTGCTGTGGCATCACAGCTCACAGCAACCTCCAATTCCTGGGCTCAAGCGAGTCTCCTGCCTCTGCCTCCCAAGTAGCTGGGACCACAGGCACCCGCCAC
>CAUYRH010011102.1:0-30692 GCA_963574655.1 Perodicticus potto | reverse complement strand
GCTTACTCTAGGCCTAGAGGGCAACTTTTACCAATGCACAGAAAAGTGAAGAGAAACTACAAGTGGTTGCATGGCCAGATGGTGAATGTGGAGAGACAGAAAGGGACCAGATGATGGGGGGTCTTGCAAACCATGATACATAGTTTTATACTTTATCCTAGGACAAGTAGTAGAAGCTAATGGTGGGTGTTAAGCAAGGATTGACGAGGAGCATATTTCAATTGTAATACAGCCAATGGATTAGCAGCAAGGGCACCAGTAGAGAGAATGTTGTAGGACTAAAGAGATGAGTGGTGATGTGGTTTAACAAAGACAGTGATAACAGGGAAGGAAAGAATTGGACAAATGTCAGAAATGTTAAGGAAGCGATTGCTGGGTAGTGGGTGATAAGCGAGAGGGTGGAATAATAGTTGGCTTCCAGGCGACTAGTGTGGGAAACCGCGTGGAAGATGATGTCATCTACTAAGAGACAGAGGTGGAGGAGCAAATTCTGGATGGGAAATTAGTTCAGTTTTGAACATAATGAATGCGTGGTATGTGTGGGACAAATAAGTGGGGATGTTCAGTAGGCAGTTGAATGTGTAGCCTGAAGATCAGGAGGATGCTACAGGCTGAAGTTATCCACACGGACATGGCCAAATCATGGCTGAGATCCTGAGAAACACATGGAAGTGGTGAGCACAAGAAGAGGAGATGGAGAAGGGAGGGACAATGGGCTAGCAGAGAAATCAGGGTGTGTGAAGTCACAGAAAAGAATGCAGAGTGGGAGAAAGAGGTCTAAGTCCAATGAGTAGTGATGCCAACCCTGACAGAGGTCACCCTCAATAGGCACTGACATTTGTCTATTGGCTGTAGCAACAAAAATGCCACTCACTAGCAGAGTGACCATCTGTCTGTGTTTGCTTGACTCTGTCCCAGTTTATGCCTGCTTTTGTAGCATTATTATTAGCACCCTTTCATGCCTAAGTCTGGATAATAGATTATATCATCACCCCTGTCATTGGTTGGTGAGAGCAATTTTAGCAGCATGTCAAAGATAGATTGTGGTGGGTGTAGGGATGAATCGAAGGGGGGAAACAGCTTTCTGAAGGAGGGTAGTGAGGCTATTTGGGAAGGAATTTTAACATCAGGTGGTCATTTAATTAGATAAATCTGGAAGTTTCTTCCTGGGAATACAAAGTTTGACAATTAAGTTCAAGAACTGATCCTAGAACAAGTGCTACATACCTCGTTGCTGAATAGCATTATGGTCACCTGGAAGGTACTCCCCTTAGGAAGCCATGCGCTCTTACCGGTCCCTTCAAAACAACTTTGGAACTCTTTTTCTGGAACAAACATCAGAGCTGCCATTGTATGAGGTCTGAATTAGGTTCGTGAACTCATCCTAGAAATACTGCATTGCTAAATACACTACGGCCACCAGGCGATTACGGGGAGTACTTGGAAGTTGACCACAGTGATATTCAGCAATGAGGTATGTAGGACCTGTTCCAGGATAAGTTTGTGAACTTATTTGCCCAACTTCAAAGTTCTCAGTATGATTTTTCTTTACTCTTATGGGTCCTTAAAATCAATGGGAAGCAAGACTATTCAGTTTCTTGTTTCACATTATAGAGCTAAATGCTATTTTATTGCAAGTCATTTTACAATTTTATAGATAAAATTGTTTTTATGTTTCTATTATCTTGAAAATTAATACCAGTTTCTTGGGGTGTCTTTCATCTCCCCTATATCTGAAAGGCAGTGGAAAGCAGAAATGTGTGGTTGATTATCTCCTTTAAGAAATTGCCATTAGTCCTAAATTAAACAGAAGAATCTTTTTGTCTTTTTAATTATTTCATATGACAAAGCATTACCAATCATAACTCAACTGAGAGCAAATATTCTGCCTCTTGTGGGAGATACTGTTGACCTCTGAAAGCTAGGAGAAAACGCATGCTGTAAGTTTATTCACATCTAACTAGTCTTCTCATTTGGGGGACTTCTAGGCTAGACCAAACAGATGTCTTTGAAAATATGAGCATTTGTATTTAAAATGAGGAAGATGGAAACATTATGGCATTTCTCTGTACACCTTTAGGTGGAGAAATCACAAGGGATGTCTCTGAGAGGATTAAAATAACCATTATCATAAGGAAAACTGTATCCCAGGACAACAGAAAAGCTATATGACATGGAATGATTTTTAAGCCCACATGGGTTTTGGGCTAGGTTGAGAGTCAACTGAGAGCTTCATGCTCCTTTGTCTGCCTTGCAGACGGGTGGCAGTTGCAGATAATAAAGATGTTTGCGTATGTCCACACGTGAGTCTCCTTTCCCCTTGTTGTTAAATTTGATTATTGAAGGTCAAACTTCCAGCCACAAGCCCGTCTTCACTTCCATCCACCCTCCCACACACACACTGATGGGTGACTCCTTTGACTCAGGAGGTATTTCTGGGATTAGGATGGGTGTCCTTTAACAGTCCTTTTAAAAAGTCCTTTAAAAGAGGCAAAAGTCTTCTTTTAAAAGCAGTGGTGGAGAGGATATTTCTGTGAAAGATACTCCTGTTTGAAAGGCTAATGGGAAGCAATAAATCGTATGGGAGCTACAATTTCTCTATCGTATGAAGGCCTGTGAATAGCCCCATAAAGCATGCTATAACGGAGAAGAAGCTCTCTCTCCTCCTGCTTCTTCTTAGGGTAATTAATAAGGGCATGTTTTATTGCTGATCTGACCAGACACTATGAACTAGTTAATAAAATGAAAAAGTTCCCAAACATATTTCTAATATTTGCCTATTATGGATGAAAGTCATTAATAATCAACTTTTGCTAAAACTCCACTTTAAGAGTAAGTTGCCATTTAGTCTTTGGATACCTAATCTAATCAGAACCCCAGCCTGAGAAATATGCCCAAACTTTCTATGTATCATCTGTTTTGTTTCTCTTGTGTGCATTTGTTTTCCAGTAAGCCATGGCCTCGGTTTTGCTTCTCTTTTGGATGACCACCACCACGTAGGGCCTGCCTGTGGAAGAAGAACCTGTCTTTGCTGTTCCAGTGGCAGTTTGGTAGTAGAACAACTGTTGAATGGGCTACGGTTTCAGCAGACCATCAGGTGAATGGGACCAGTCTCTCTTCTTCCAAAATATCAGAAGTTAAGCACTTGCAAAGGAGATTTGGCCAAGATGACCCATTTACAGGCTGGGCTCAGTCCAGAGACTATAGAGAAAGCACGCCTAGAACTGAATGAAAACGCAGACGTTTTACATCAGGATATCCAGCAAGTCAGGGACATGATCATCACCAGGCCTGACATTGGGTTTTTACGTACAGATGATGCCTTCATCCTGAGATTCCTTCGAGCCAGGAAGTTTCACCAAGCAGATGCCTTTAGACTCCTGGCCCAGTACTTCCAGTACCGCCAGCTAAACCTGGACATGTTTAAAAACTTCAAGGCGGATGATCCTGGCATTAAGAGGGCTCTGATTGATGGGTTCCCTGGGGTGCTGGAAAACCGTGACCACTACGGCAGGAAGATTCTTCTGCTGTTTGCAGCCAATTGGGATCAGAGTAGGTAAATGTAGATAGTGTCTTTACTTGGTTTTTCTTTTCTATAAGCATAATCATTGCATGTTTGGGATTATATGGCTTTATAGGTAAAGAGCTTTCATGTAAAAAGTAAATTCTAGACACAAAGGAAGTTAAGGCCACTAGTATGTTGTCATCAAAAGTCAATTCCAGATAATGATTGAATCATAGCCTTAGAGTTGTAAAAACCTTCAAGTCATTATTTATTGTGCATCATTTATTCTATAAAATTGAAAGCGATCTTCTAGAACAGTGGTTCTCTACTTCCTAATACCACAACCCTATAATACAGTTCCTCGTGTTGTGATGACCCCCAATCATAAAATTATTTTTGTTGCTACTTCATAAGTGTAATTTTGCTACTTTTGTGAATCATAATGTAAATATATGATTTGCAGTATGGTCTTAGGAGCCCCTGTGAAAGGGTCATTCAATCCCCAAAGGGGACATGACTCACAGGTTGAGAACCACTGTTCTAGAACCACATACTCTGTCTTTGGTGTTCTCATTGTTAACAGCAATAACAAAAATGGATTTAGGTGATGGCTTTAAATCAAGTGTTTTCAATGCACAAAAATATTTCTTAGATCTTCTCCATACTTGAACACCCTCCATGTCTTCTGAGTGCCAGACCTTTCTACCCGAATGACTGCTAGATGTTTCTCTCTGAAAATCCTATAAAGAACCCCAAACTTAGCATGTCCTTAACCGAATGCTTCCTCACACCCCGCACCTGCTCTTTCATCCGCCCAGTCTCTCTGCCAGAAATCTGGGGAGTCATCTTTGAGTGCTCTTTGCTTTGGTCTTCATATCTAGTCAATTGCAAAGTCCTATACCCCTTTCCTCTTCCTCCTCCCCTTCCTTCTTCTTCTTTGATATTTGAGATGGAGTCTCACTCTCTGCCACAGGTAGTATACTGTGGGATCATCATAGCTCACTGCAAACTCAAACTCTTGGGCTCAAGTCATCCTCCTGCCTCAGCCTCCCATGTAGTTGTGACTACAGACACCCACCACAATGTTTAGCTAATTTTTCTATTTTTAATAGAGGTGGGGTTCACTCTTGTTCAACCTCATCTCAAACTGCTGAGCTCAGGAAATCCACCTGCCTCAGCATCCCAGAATGTTAGGATTGCAGGTGTGAGCCACTGCCTCTAGCCAGGCCTCGCCCTTTCCTCTTAAACACCTCTCAAACTTCTTCACTTCCACTTGCCTCTGTGGCTACCACCTTCAATTAGGTTCTCATCATCTCTCACTTACATTACTGCAACAGTCTCTGAACCAGCAACCCTGCCTCTGGTCTGGTCTCCTCTGAGCCATTCCAGTTATGCTGTAGCCAGAGTGACCATCTTTCCCAAAGTTCTGTTGTGTCACTCCCCTGATTAAGGTTCTTTCTTTAATGCCCTGCAAAGATCTTTATAATCCACCTTTTACATCTCATGCTCTGCTTCAATCTCTTTTGTTCTTCGTGCTTTCTGGTCCATCTGTTTGCAACACAAGCCTTGCTTTCAACAGCTGAGGCTTTTACACATCCGACCTTTTGTACTTGACCCATCGGACATCAAAAGGAGTGACCAGCTAGCCTTACCCCAACTCCAGCCATCCTAACACAATCTGCCCACTGATTCATACCAATCCTAATGGTTCTTGGGGAAGGTATTCTTCAACTATTCTGCTAACCCTGTTGTAGAAAGGTGACCTTCCACTGTTTGTATTTCCATTAATACAGAGATGTGAGAACCACTGTTATCACACCTAATATTTCTGAATATTGCACTTACTCTGCTAAGCATTAAAATACATTATCTCATTTAATGCACCCAAGAACTTTGCATGATTGATAATACGACTATTACCCCTATTTTACACTTGATGACACAAGTCTTTGAGGAGTTAAAGGACTCAGTGTCACAATCTAGTGAAATATGGAGTGAGAGTTGAGTCCTGTTAGTCTTGACTCGAGAGCCAGTTGCCTTAAGCTAACTTTACTGTACCTGTGTGTTTACTTTGTGTAGTCTCACACCTCTTCCCAAGACTGCATGCTCCTCGAGGGCAGGGGACTGTGTCTTTTTCATGTGCATCACTTTGGCAATGGCACTATACTCAAAAAATGTTGGATGAGGAAGAATAAAAGAATCAATCTTTGAAATATCACCTGTTGTCTTGAGGTGTCACAGAGATGTCATCATTGAAATTTTTTAAATTTCAGATTAGTAGGAGGGTACATATGATTAGGTTACGTTGTTTGTAATTGTTAGGTAAAGTCCAAGTTGCAGTTGAGTCCTTCACCCAGGAAGTGTGCCATAGACCTGTACATTGTACCTGTTAGATAGGAGTTTACCAAACCCCCTCCCTCCTTCTTGAATTAAATTGTGTTTTTCTCTTGTTTGGGCCTGTAGCTGTTGATCAATAGTTTCAAGATAGTATTATGTGAGATGCTTGCTTTTCCATTTTTGAGATACTTTACTTAGGAGAATGTTCTCCAAATCCATCCAAGTAAATATAAAAGATGCAAAGTCTCCATCTGTTTAATGACTGAATAGTATTCCATGGGAAAGAGGGGGACACTCATCATTGAATTTTTGTGTTTCTTGGGGAGACACAGGTTTACTTAAAAATATATCAAAGCATGCTTCCCAAAACTATTAAAAGAAATTTCTAGGGTTCCTCTTCACTGCCTCATGTCACTACTCTTCCTCCTAAAAATATAATAATAATAAAACACCTCAGCAACCTCTGGCTATTCTCTAGTTGATGAGTTGAGGTAGGGCAATCTAACCCAGGAAAGGTATTAGAATATGTTAATGCTATGAGCCTAGAGTTTGGTCAGGCCTGCATCTTCTCCTGATATTCCATAATGATATGGAATAGTGTATCATAACTATGTGTTATAGCATAATTAACATAATTAATTATGAGCCTCTCTTTACATTGCTCCCTTCCCACTGATGAGAAAATTTGCAGGTCTTTACATCCATCCATTCACTCAACACGCATTTGGTGGGTATAGACTGTGCTTGGGCTTGTACTAAGGCACTGAGGGCAGTTGTGAGAACACATGGTCCATTGTGAAGCCCATTGTCTGGCAATGCTGCAAACACAAACAGCCAACGCTCACATCCACCTCGGATAATTCCCTCCGAGAACACCATGACACAGGACATCAGTGTTAAACTAGAGGGAACAGCTGTCATCCCAAGAATGGCACATTAACATTTTAGAGCTTGCAACAGGAAAATTTTGATGATTCTGGAGAATAATCATGCTGACTTCATTTGTGTTTAGTTGTCGTCAGTGTTCTAGAACTTCCATCTGCTAAGAAAGATGATGCCGAGCGTATCAGTAAGTGGTGATGCACACATCCAAAAAGAAATGAACCATAGTAAAATATTGTATTTCGTATTAGGATTTGGTCTGCATATACCCCAAAATGTGTGAAGAAGAGAAAACATAATAACAACCCAAATGTTGTACTTACTATAACTTTGAACAAGTTACTTCACTTGTCTGTCCTCTGTTTCCTCATGTGGCAAATGAGAAGCTTGGAGCAGAGATCCTTTTCAGCTCTAATCACTCTTGAATGTGCAGCTCGTTCATCCTGATCCTACAGATGGGAAGGGGTTTTAAAATCACTTTCTAGGCTCTCAAGTCACTAGATTTATTGCTCCCTTTCTTTCAGTCTCCTCCCCCATCCATCCCCAATTTTTAAAACCTGTAGAATATCACTTGTTCCGAACGGTAGCTCAAGTACTGCCTGTGCCTCATCTAACGCAAGCGCACAGAGCTTGTATGCAGAGCAAATCACATTGTATCAGTACAATCATTTTGGTTTTAACGAAGAGGTGATAATAATACAACTGTCCATTGGCAGCCTAATACAATCAGTGCAAGCACACCTTGGTTTGAGTCTGGGTGTTTTCATGTCATTTACTGGTTATATGACCTTGGACAAGCAACCCCTCCAAGACTCAATTTCCACTTCTGTGAGGTGGGGATGACGTCTGTCTAACAGTGTGGGCGGGAGGACTGCACGACAAAATGCACTGATGGACACAGCTCATTGTTTGGCACACAGGGAGCACTACAGATACTAGCTTCCAGTATTACTGCTAATATTAGAAAATGTTCCGCTATGAAAGTTATGGAGCACAGGCGGTAAATAAATCAGAACCAGAGACTAGAGTACAATGTTTGAAAATGGGAGTGGGGTGATGTGTGAGACCCGCCTGCATGCCTGGCCTAAGGAACTGTCTGCTTTTCCCCCAAAATAGTTTCCTGTCACACAGACGTATCTCAAGTGGGGTCCAAAAGGCCCGGAAGGTTTGACACCCCTTTGCAAGGTGATGGCTTTGCTCTCACCGTGTCCTGAGATGACTGCAAAGTGATTTGAGTGTCTCTTATGAAAAGTTTACTAGATTAAAATGGCTATTGATATTTACTAAAATAATATACCTCTCGTTCATCTAGACCCAGACCCTTGTACAAAGGTGTAGAGCAGTGAGCGACAGGAAGAACGTCCTCCCAAGGCACGTGCCAGGCTAGTTGTGCTCGAATTAGAGGAGGGAACTGAGGCATGGGCAGTGTTTGGACTACCTGAGCCTCCACTGGCCTTGTCCAGAAATGGGCCTGAGCAGAGAGCTTTCTGACTTCCATGTTTTCTTGAGGCTGTTAGGCAGAATTGAAATCAGGTAGATTAAATCAGCATCCACATACTCATTCATGAGAGAAAGCTAGCCCTCCCTGGAGTTTATATTCCTGCTCACGGCTTGGTAGGAATGAATGGAGACCTAGGGGAATACCGTTGCTCAACGAGCTCTGTGATCTTTCTCACCTGAACTCACATCGGCAATGGCAAGAATTCACGATTTGCCCCTTTAAGACCTGATCAAAACTAAGTCCATTTCTTGCTTCTTTCTGGGCCGCAGACTTGCACCCTGTCATAAGCCCGATTTACTGCGAATGCCCTGGTGTTGAAGAAGAAAATAGGAGCACCGAGGGGACATGTCTACTTTTTCTCGATTTTACTCAGCTAAAAAAGGGTTAAGCTTGGTCAAGTCACTTTACTTTCTGGAGTCACAATTTTATCAAGTGGAAATGGTGAAATATCTGGCACATGGGGCTGCGGCAAGGATTAACCTCAATTGCCACGCAATGTGGTGGTGCCCACAAGGCAGCATAGAAAGTGATGAAGTGCCCGAACTCTCAAGCCAGACAGCCAGCTCCAAATGCCAGCTGCCTCCTAACCAGCTGTGAGCTTTGTCGAGTTGCTTAAATCCTTGCTCCCCTCAGCTTCTCACCGGGAAAGTGAAGGTGAAGGTGATGATAGGTTAGCACTGGTTGTCACCCAATAAATGGGAGTTGTTTCTTGAGAAAAAAAAAATCAAATCAGGTAAATATGTAGTTTATTGGGGAACAAGATAAATGGCATCAGCATTTCATGGCAACACCAACTTAACTCCACCAGGAAAAGTACAAAAAATTATAACTGAGGTACCTTGTCCAAAGTCCTCCATGCTAGCTATGCAATACAATAGTATCCATTAGTACTATGAGCAGCCCAGCTGCCCCCCACGTACCCTGATGGGGAGAAGTAACTGGTAATGCAGAAAGTCACACGAAACATTGTTTTTGTTTTTGTTTTTAATTTTTATTTTTTATTAAATCATAGCTGTGTACATTAGTGCAATCATGGGGTTGTTTTGTTGGTATGTTGTTTGTCATGATTGAAAACTGAGTAATCAGCAGCCAGGTGGTGAACTAGTTGAAAAATTGGCTCAGCCCAATTTGGCTGAGCCCAGCACAGTCAGACCCATGAGATTTCTCAGGGCAAGAACCTGAAGTCAACCCCTGCTCAATCCCATAACAACACCTCACCCTGCTGGCGTGGGTGGTTCCCCAGCACTTCCATGTACATTTTCTCATTTAATGCTCATACCATTTGGGAGTTTCAGCATCCCTAAGTTACTGACGAACAAGCAAGAGTGTGACAAGGAGAAGATACTCGCTAGGCAAGGAACAACATGACTCATCAACGGGAAAACTTCCACTGACACTTAAGACTTCCAATTCCAAGTTCCTTCCCAAGACATCTGGAGCCAATGGCTCAGCCCCTGAGTTGTTGGATGTTTTGAGTATCCACAGAGCTTCTGGAAGACTGTATGTGGGTTTTTCGGTGGAGGATGAGTGTGCGTGGGCTCTGTGAGTCAGTGGAGGGGGCTGAGCTATGGGTGTGGGATTGCCACAGTGGGACAGCTGCAGGGGGCACCACCTGATACTCGATAGGTAGGATGGTATTAAGCATGAAATGTTTAGCTCCCCTCTCCCAGGCATTGTGACAACCAAAGAAACCGCCATACTTCCAAAATACTTAGGGGAGCTGGAGCCCACTTTGAGAGCCCCCGATGGGGTCTTTCTACAAACATCCTAATATCATCACCCTGATTACACTTTGTTGGTGCTTTTGTGCCAAGTGTTTGGTGTCCATCATTTCTAGGGCCCTCCGAATTGCCACTGGCATCTGTGTGCACCAGGAGATGTGTAACAGGGATGGGGTTACTCCCCCCCCTGTCTAAAGGGAATGATGTGTTTTCCCGCTGAGTCCTATCTATGGTCTCATTTCGACCCCGAGTTTAGTTTCTAAAGTCTTTTAAATGTGAATCCGGGGTGTCTTGCTAAGTGGCAAAGTAGCTCCAGGGCACAAATTCAAGGTTTGTTTTTTCTACACTCTTCTCCTGCAGTGCACAATGAAGCTGTTCAGCATGTGGGCCTGGTTGGTGATGGGCATGGGTTAGAAGCTGGGTGCCAGGGTGGAAGTGAGTCAGAAGAGACAATGTCCAGGGCCTGTCCAGGGCCTGTCCAGTTCCCAATGTGAGTGAGAAGAAATAAAATGGGAAAGGACTCATTGACTGAGCTTGAACAAATAAGAAAGTAGACGGGGTGCTGACTGGTGGACAAGACCTGTTATTGCTTAGAGGCTTGAATCAAGCCTCATTTGCTGCTTTGTGGGCTCTGAAATGAGACAGCCTCAGTGGTCCAGCCCTGTGCCTTCCTGTTGTGAGCTCAGGGTCCCAGAAAGGCATCGCACAGCTGCCTCTTCTCCTCCACACGCCCTCCAGCCCTGCATGAGGGGAAGATGATTGCTCCTAGGATACTGACCACTCTTTCACAGTTCTGAAGGTGGGGACACTGTCATACTTACTTTGTCATGTACAAAACAACCCAGAATCTTAGGAAGTGTGTGCTTTTCCGCTCACCCTCGTTTCTGGGAAGGCATTCAGCTGTTCCTGGTCCCCTCCCGCCTTGCAGTAATTTGCTTGATAGATATGCTGAAGTTAGCAGCTCTTTCAAGCGTCACCAGTCCTTGCTGACCTGTGGCAAGCTCTAAAGGGCTACAGTGGCAAAAGCCACCACAGCTCTGTGGCGCTATTTGGCAGTGGGAGATGAGCTTTAAACAGGTTCTTTCTTCTGATTAAAATCCCAAGGCCGCAGGTGGGATATAACTCTTCAGACTATAAATAAGCCAGTTGATTGAGGTTTGCCGTTGGCTTTTGCAAGAGCATTAAAGGGCTTTTTACAA
The DNA here is from genome assembly GCA_963574655.1 of Perodicticus potto. NCBI lineage: Eukaryota > Metazoa > Chordata > Mammalia > Primates > Lorisidae > Perodicticus > Perodicticus potto. Next base: position 19,547 of record CAUYRH010011102.1, on the reverse strand, counting down.
GTAGCAGGAGGTCTGTGCCTCATTTGTCTGATTGTCCTCAGTTATAAGAACTTGTGGCATGAAAGGGAAGAGACTTCCAATGTACCCATGCCGAATATTGGTGAGGAAAATGGAGAGGAGGCAAGCTGAGGAGAGGTGAGGCTTCTCACCAGGGCCATGAGGTTACTCTGCTTCCAAATCCCAAAGCTTATTCAAAGCGATCCAAGAAAATGTTCAGCTGTCTGTGCTTCTTGCAAAAACATTGCCAGAATCTCTATGGTGGTGATCAGCTTTCCAGTTGTTTTGAGTTTGGGAATGAGTAAAAATGAGCTCTAGAGAAGAAAGGTTATTACAACCCTAAAACGAAACAATACTGAGAGCTCATTTACTAAGTGCTTACCATGTGCCGGGCAGTGACGCTCTTAGATAAGAACTATTAATATTCATATTTTGCAGATGATGAAACTGAGGCTCAGAGAGGTTAGGTAAGTTACCCAATGTCACACAGCTGGTAAGTGGCTAAAACAGGCACAGTCCCAGACTGAACTCAGTTAACTTGCAGAGGCGAAGTGGGGCTCAGTGCAGGGGACTCAGGGACCTGGAGAAGAAGCTTTTTATTGATGGCGCATATTTCCAGGCCAATTGCTGCTCCCAAATTCTCACTCATAATCTCAGGAGGTAAAAATACATGACATACATTACCTTGTAGGTGAAAGAAAGTCTCTTATATTAGAAATTCAAGAGCCTAAGAATAACTTCTTCCTTCTCAGGACAAGTCTCCCCATTAAGGCGGCTAATGCTGAGCTCACCCCCAGTGACTGGACATGGTGCTGTGATCTGGGCATGACCTGTGCTTGCTCCTGAAGACGCAGGAGGAGATGGCATGTAGGGAGGGCATTTTTAATCTTGGCACTGCCTGTGTGCGGCCTTCACTGTGGGATTTTCTCGTGGGCAGAGCTGGCTTCCTGAATGAACGTATCACAAGCTAAGGGCTCTTTTCCTGTACTGAAGCTCCTCTGGGCTGTTAATTTCTTTCCCTGCTTCTCGATAAACCAGGAATACATCTTTGAAACACTTTATAAGGAAGATCGTATAGAGCTGAGAAGGAAACGCTCTGGCAATGCCCGGACTTCAACTCCATCCCAAGCCCTGAGCCTCACGGCTCTCTATCCCCACCCACCAGCTCCCTGCCCTCTCTATATGGTTTCCAGATAATCACTCTGGACGGTGATGCAGGGGCCTTAAACGGCTGCTGGGAATGATTAAGTATCCCCGCTTTGCTCAGGTTGTAAATCACGCTCAGACGCTCTTTCTTGGGAGTGTAGTGTGAAGCAGTAGAACTTACTGCTGCCATACTGCCAAATATAACATCAGACAAGAGAATAAAGAGAGGGTCAGTTTTGGTGTGAAGGTTTTCAAGTGATGAGTTGTTTTTTGTCTGCATGTTCTCTCTCTCTCTGTTTCTTGACATTTTTCTCTGTTTTGCCTCCATTACTTGCCTGTCTCCAATACCCCCCTGATAAGTATCTCCAGACCTAATTCCGAATACGACACTCTGGATAGGACAGTGTTAATGTTAATAATGCTCCAGGCACCGAGCTTCTCCCCGTGTACACTGTTTTATTTAATCCTCACAACAATTTATGAAGGAGATGTCATTATCTTCATTTTAAAGAGAGGTTTTTAATCTGGGCAAAATCACAAAGCCTGTTAGCACTTTGATCTCACGCGCCTTCTTCATGTCGCCTAATTATGTTCGGGCCCTGCTGTTGGGGGTTGTGCCTCCTAATCTCTGAGGCCTCAACGTTCGTTGCAGAATGCTTGTTCGGGAATCTTTCTGGCTCCCCACTGCAGTTGGTTCAGTCTCTTTGCTAGATGTTTTGCTGTAAAAGCCTTAATGATTTGGCACGACTTTCCTTATGCAAAGGACGCCTTCGGCCTCTGGAGTCAAGCTCTCTCTTTCTCCTGCCCGCCTCTCCTTCCTCTTTACCACAGCCCTTCCACCTTGGCGTCTAGTGCCCCCTGCTCAGGCTCACTCTTGTGGTGAGGCGAGCATGGCCCTCAGGAGCATGGAGAAGAGGCCTCCAGCCTCGCCGGGTGCCGGGGCCTCAGAGATCTTCCTGGGTTCTTCCGTCACTGAAAGGAGCCGTGAGCGTGAGCAGGAGAAGGCGGGGAATGGGAGTGAGACTGAGACAAAATGAGCTCACTCTCGTGATCTCAGGGAGAAAGGGCTGTCAATTGGGGAAAATGGGTGGCTCCATCGAGCATAGATAAGGCTGGGGGAAGTAGGCCCAGGCCAGGAAGGAAGGAGTGTGGGCTTCCTGCTAAGGACAAATCAAGGTCTGTTCACCTGCCAAAGCTCACAGCTGCACCGAGGCGCTAGGCCATGGTCAAGGCTGCGCCCGTCTCTCCTTTGTTCTCCCCTGAATGTCTGACACACCCATCTTCTGCATCACATACTTGCTCCTGACTCAAGGAAGCTCCCAGAGACAAAACACTGTGTCTTTTCTGCTTAGCATTGGTGGGTACAAAGTGGGGGTCGGTGCTGTCCCGTTGGCTGACTGACTTGTGAGGAGAAATCAGACACAATGGGAAGCCCAAACGAGGAGGCTCTTTCTAGACCTTTCCCAGGGGCAATATTCCTATTGAGGTGACTAGAGCTGTGCGCAATCACCCCTGAGAATGGGGCAGGGAGGGGCTGCTCCTGTCTGCCCCTTGCCCACTGACTCTCAGCACAACCTAAGGAAGACAGACAGTGTCATAGAAGCAGCAGCAGTGACAGGGACTCTCTAGAGCTCCATCCCCTGTGTGACTTGAGCTCTGGGGGCCAATTTCCCCATCTAGAACTAAGGATGAGGAAGCTGATGGCTTCTACCACTTTCACCTTGTCTTAAATTCCACAGTCGTGTGTATCATTGTGCACAGGACAGATTACGTAAAGGTTTCGTCCTATTGTTCAGCACGTTGCCTTCCCTGGGGAGCTCAGGGGACGGAGGTCTGACCTTCTATATTGTCCTTTGTCATCTGCTTCTTATTTCTACTCAAGGTACCCTTTGCCGTGACAGGTTCACGTGGACTCTGGTGATAACACATTCCCTCTTGGGTTTCTGGGGAGTTAATCCATCCTATCACTTTATAGCATGCACATTGACTTGCGTATCACACACCACGGGTAGAGTGTTTCAATTTGATGTTTGACCTGTGAACTCTCCCCAAATAATACTATAATGGCTCATTTACTGAATTTCCAAAATAGTTGAGGGCTGCCTCTTAAGGGCCACTTTTAAACTTTTATCTTATTTAGTTCTAATTCAAAGTGAACAAATCTTAGAATGCATTCCGCACATCCAGCCTTATATATAATTTCATACTTTTTCATGACAAATGGCAATTGCAATGAATATAAATGAGTGTACATTGACCTATGAAACAACCGTCATGATGAAGACTCTTACAATATGGAAGGCTTTGTCCCCAGCAACATGGCCCATACTGCCATGTTTTATGAATTTTCCAATAGGCTTTTAAAAAAGTTCTTTTTCCTCTCAGCTGTCAATTCAAATTGTGGTCAGTAGGCCTGCTTCAAAAGCTTCTTCTAATTTCCTGTTGAAGCCAGAAAACTGAGTTTGTCGAATTATATTTTTGGGGTGAGGACCTCTGGGCAATCCCAAGAAATAAAGTAAATGATCTTAGCAGTGCACGAATTTCATAACATCTTACCTTTATTCTCAGAAATACAGCTCTGCCCGATGCACCAATGCGGCATCTATTTGGAACTTCTTTGAAGTGCGAAGGTCTAGGCAGTTTTTCTTCCAAGGTTTCTCCAGCCTTGGGTTCATGTACTAGAGCCCACTCTGATTTCTGTTCTTTCCTTCTCTCTAGTACTCTCCCCAGTCTGACATGAAATGATTTATATCTTCATTTAATCTTGGACTAACCTCATTTTTACTAAAGTGGTGACATCCTTTGTATTCTCATTTTTAGACTCTTCTAGGCTTTGTCCCTCAGCAAGGACATATTAGGGTTGAGAGTAAAGTCTGTATCTCTTACTACCTTCCTGGCCTTCCTTCCACACCTACTGTAATGCAGAGAGAATCCAAATATTGTTGCCACTGGGCTTATTCTCCTGGGTTCCCCTCATCTGAGAAAACATCCCCTTCTCCTTTTCAGAGCAGTCATCATGACATATATGACAGTGGCCCCACCACCATGGCCACTGTTTTCACATTCATAGATTTAAATTTCTACTGCTTTGCTCCCTCCCAGACGCCTAGACACAGGTATGAGGCAGGGACATTGGTAAGGACCACAGGCCCCATGATGCCATACCAGGGGAAGGAAGCATTGGCAATGCTTTCTGCCCTACTCTCTGCGGTAGCCTAGGAGGTTGGAGCTCCTAGATAAGTGAGGCAACTTTACCTGGTTCATTCACAACCCAAGGACACCAACCTTTGACCTCTAGGGAATATGTGAATCTCTTGAAAGTGCAGACACATGTGCACTTGGCGAAGAAGAGGGCACCCAGTTTTTAACAGATTCTTAAGAAGTTCACAACCCCAAGAGACTTAAGAACCACCACATTATATTACTTCCTACTGGTTAACTTAAGAGAATAGTTCTGTGGTATACGTGGGGAGGCAAATATCCTATTGGGTTAGTATCACAGAATGGCTGTCACGTGGATAGATTAGTCTCTCTGAAGTAACATGTAATTATTAAGAATAAGCATTCTTCTAGAACGAACTCATGAAAACAGAGAAAGTGTGAAGACATTAAAAATCATCCACAATCTCACTGCTTAGATAAACCATGAATTATGCTGAAGATTGGGGTATATTTTGCTTACACACACACAGAGTTGGGCTTCTACTATGCATAGCTTTATGAACCTAGACAGAACAGCACAGTGTGAAGAGCTCAAGTGCTGTGGCTGGGGTGTCAGGGTATGAGCCAGGTCTCTGACACTTCCTAGCTGCAGGGCCAAGTTACTTAAGCTCTGTGCCTCAGTTTTCTGACCTATAAAATGAGGATAATAATAGTATCTTCCTCAAAGGGCTGTAATGAGAATTAAAGAAGTTAATTTGCACATACAAGTAAAGGCTCAGAAAAATGTCTGCATTATAGCTAGCACCCACTAAATGTCAACTATTTTTATTGCTCTGCTTTTTTTTTACTTAAAATTGTATTTGGTTACTTTATTATGGTATTAAATACCTGTCTTAGTTCATTTCCATGCTGCTACAACAAAATACCTGAACTCTTCCATTTTTGAGATCACTGCTATCTATTGTTTTAATTCTACCTTATATTCAAACACACACTTACTACTGTTATTACTCGCAATTCATGCCTGTACAAAAATACCAAGGTGTTTCCCAATTTCTTTGCTCATATTTGAATCTTGCACCTGAGCCTTCTGGGTCCATTTTCCTTCTTTTGGAAGTGAGGGGCTGTGGCTAGTAAACTCTCTTAGCAACTTGGCATGTTTGAAATGCCATTTTTTCTTTACTCTTTAGTATAAAGTTTATGTATTTGGTCCTAGATGAAGATTATTTCCTCTTAACACTTTGAAGATATTAATTAATTATATTCTTGTTACTCTAAAAAAGCATGTTGTCAGTCTAATTGCTGCTCATTCACAAGCAATTTGCCTGCTATTTCCCCCCAACCCCCAGTTTCTCTTTGCCTGGGATGTTCTGCCATCGTGTCAAGGTGTTTTTATTATTATTACTATTATTTAATCCCACTTAGAACTTTATATGCTTTTTTTATCACTCATTTTTTTCATTCTTACTACAAATACTTACTGAGCACCTAATAAAAAGCCAAGAGTTTTCTGGGTATCAAGAACACAGAAAGAAGAATTGCCAACACAAAGTTGAACAAAAAAGTTCCTGATTTTAAGAAGCTTTAAGTATTAATAAAGGAGTTTATAGTCTTACACTCAGATTGTCAACCTCAGGACTTATGAATTTCTTTAATTTTTGGAAAACTCTCTTTTATGTCTTCAATTGCTGACTCACTTTTATTATTTTCATAATAAATAATTTTCATTATTTCCATATGAAATTCCCATTTGTCTTTTGTTGGAACCTCTCACTATTTTCAAGGTTTTTAACTTTTCTTTCATATTCTTCTATCCTTCTGTTTAGGATTCTGGGAGATCTCTTTAGTTCTGCATTCCAGTTCTCTAATTTTCTTTTCAGTCAAATCTGTTTTTAATTCATTGTCTATGGTTTTCATTCTTATAATTTCTATTTGAGTTTTTTTTCCCAAATCCATTGATTTTTAAAAAGTTTTCATTATGTAATGTATTCTTTCTTATACATCTGAGTATTTTATACACACATATTTTAAAATTCTTTCCAGACTATTCAACTAGTTGTCCTGGATGCCCTTTCCCCCAACTCTTGTGTCTGTTGACTCTACCACGATATTGAACTTTATCATGTTGTTTGTTTTTTAGTTTTTGTTATGAGCCTGCTTGAAGGGGGGTTCTCTTTGTAGAGTTCCTAAGTGTGTCTTCTGCTGTGAAAGCAGCCCTGTTGGCTCTTCTGTGGCATGACTGGTTTCTGTACATATTTTATATTTCTCACTAGTGTTAGGGTTTCTATACCGGAGAGGGAGCACTGGACCTGATTGGGGGAACATGAATTTTTGTCTTTGACTGACTCTGTTTCCTCCATGGGCTTACATGAAAGCTTCATTCTGTGTTGTGTCCAAAAGCAGGCAGGCGGTATCCTGTTTATCCCTGTTACAATGGGACTCTCCCTTTCCCATCCCCTCATTTTATGTGGCCAGTTTATGAGGCCAGTTCTCATTCCAGTTCCAAGGCGTTGACCTCCCTCCCTCTGATGATTCCTGATGATTCCTTAGGCATCAGAGCCCTGACCCCTAAGAGACAGACCTGGTTCATTTTATCCATAAGCGTCAAATCTCTCCTCCCTCTGATGATTCCTGTTTATTTGTGACCCCTGGATCTCCCTTTCTTACTTTTGATTCCTAATTATGAATTAACATTTTAAAAATAACATTTATTCCCCATTTTTGTTTGGTTGGGAGAAGGTTATTGCTTTCTGGCACCTTAAACAAAAGATTGACAAATTTGTTTTCTATTTTTAGCAAAAAATTTTATATCTTTAATTATTTTTTCCTGTTTTTTATATTTAATTAGTTTTGCCTGTTTTTAACAAAAAATTTTATATTTTTAATTATTTTTGCCTGCCATGCACTGATGACTATATCAAATTCTTCCAATATAATTGTATTTTTATGAATCTTTATGTAGCATTTCCTGTAAGTACAAGATTATTTATGTCTTCAGCTTTATTGTAGCTTTTCTCCACATAAAATTGTACTATTCATCTTTTTTAATGATTCTGACTTATCAGACATTGAAATTCTGCAGCTCTTCCTTTGGAGTCATCTGCTCTGCCTTTGATCACCTTGTTTTCAGCTTTCCTGTATTTTGTTTTGTCTGTGTTTCTTATAAGTCACAACTATTATGTTCGGTGTTACTATGTGAAGCATTATTCCTTTTGCTATTTACTTATGTACTTTTTTGTTTGTTCATTTTTACTGCATACATTTATTTTTATTTGCTGTTTTTATACAATAATTTAAAAGACAAACTTTGCGTTTTTGATGTTACTAGTGTTTGGGTTTGGGTTGCTATAACAACATGCCATAAACCAGGTAGCTTCCAGTCAGCAGAAATTGATTTCTCATGGTTCTGGAGCCAGGGAAGTCCATGATGAGGGCACCCGCAGATTCAGTGTCTGGGGAAGGCCTGTGTTGTATGTAAGAGATGGTGCCTGGAGTGTGTCCTCCCAGGGTAGAAGGCACAAGTGTCTGTTGTGTCTCTTTCATGGGGCACTTACACGCTGGATCCCTATGACCCAGTCACCCACAAAAGCTCCACTGCTTAATACTGTCACCTTGGGCATTTGGAATTCAGCATGTGAATTTGGGGGGGCAGGGCACAAACATTCAGACTGTGGCTCCATCTCTTGTGGGAGGTAGGAAATATAATACTATTTCCCTTTACACTCCACCACTCACATCCTAGTTTTCCTTTCTAATTCCCTTAAAAATAAAAGTAATCATTTCATTTACTTAAAAAACACCTTTTCACAATGAATTTTGTAACCATTTAAAGTACATTTATAAGAACATTTAAACTCGTGTCTGCATCTTACTCATTTTTCTGCTCAATGCCTGTCCTTCCACCCAAATTTCCCCATTCTGGACTTGTTTGGACATGTTTTTCATTGTCTTGGCATCGATTTTTCAATAGCTTATTCAAGATGTCTGGCTTGGTGGTAGAACTCTGTGTGCTAGAGAGGCCAAGGACCTGCTTTACCTGTTTTCCCACATGCGGGGTGACCTGCCTGGCTGTGGGCTCCCAGGCTGCATTCTTGAGACCTCCGTGGTGGTTTGCTAGCTGGCCTTCTAGCACTTGGGCTTGCTGAGGAGTCTCAGAACAACCTCATCTTGTGGATTTTCTTTCTGGGTGACCTGATTTTTATCTTTTGCCTGCCTGGAAGATTTTCTCCTGTTCTTCGTCCTCCTCCTCTTCCTTTTACATATTGAAAAATTCCCAGTGCTTATGCTCAGGGGTGGTTGTTATCCTGACATTGTGTCTCCTTGGAGCATAATGTGCACTCCACATTTTCTGAGTAGAGCATTTCTTCGTTTCAGAAAATATTTCTCATATTGCTATAGCTGATTACTTTTTTGTTATTTCTTATTCAGAAATAGTGCTATCCAGGGCCATGCATTTCCTCCCAGCAGAGGGACCCTCTTCACAGCAGCTTCTTTTTTGTTGCCATTTCTTTCTTTCTTTATTTATTTCAGAATATTATCGGGGCACACATGTTTTGGTCACATAATTTGCTTTGTAGGGATTGAGTCAAAGTTGTAAGTGTGCCCTTCACCCAGATAGTGTGCACTGGACCTGGTAGGTGTGAATTTACACATCCCCTCCTCCGCCATTCCACCTGCTTGATTCCCGTTGAGTTTTGCTCCCACGTGTGCACACGAGTGCTGATCAATTAGTTCCAATTTAGTCCAGAGCACATGTGGTGTTGGTTTTTCCATTCTTGTGATACTTCATCTAGGAGAATGGGCTCCAATTCTACCCAAGTTGTCACCAAAGATACTACAACAGCTTCTTAAAGTCCCAGCATTGCCATATCCCCTGTGATTGCTTAAAACTGATGAAAACCGTTCCTTTTATTTTCAAATACTTTCTCTTGCTCCTTGTAATGAGTCCATTTCAGATGGAGAAACATTTTTAATCATTTCTCTTCTTCAAGTCTCTGTCCTGATGTCACATCTTCAATGAGGCCGTCCTGGTCCGCCCAGTTAGCATCCCTCTCCCTCCCTTCCACAGTCTCCTGATTCTACTTTTTTTCTTTTTCCACGCACATACCACTCTCTGAAATACTAAATGTTTGTTTAATCCACTTTTTATGGTTGTCCTTCTTTTAGCGCCCCCCCAGACCCACTAGAATATAAACTGAAAGGAGAACAGGAATCTTCACTTGCTCTGTTCCGTGGTATATATTTCATGCTCACAAAACACCCCCTAATACCATACTAGATGCTCACTAAAGATGTCTTGGGTAAATCCCTCTGTGTTTGTAAATATTCGGTGATTTATTTTCTGTTTGCTCCTACTTACAGAAACAGATGTGTTCTTCTCTGGTATTCATTTACGGGCATGTAGAATGGAAATGCAGTAGGTCCCTTTGGAGACTGATGTGGATTGTTGGCAGGCTCTTTTGAGGCCTGATAGACATAAAAAAGGGAAACTGCACGTGGACTATAAATTGTAATCTTTATTTCAAGGATTTTCAGCCTGAGGGGAGGGATTAGAGCTGGAATGATAAGTAATGGGAGTGTGGCGTCTCTCCAATACAGCTTCCACTGTGCTGCTGTGAGTACCCAGGAGCAAGTTTGCTTAAGGAGTAAGGCTTAGGGGCCACCAGTGCCTTTGGTGGTGTCAAAATCCTGCCAGCCTGCCCAAAGTGGGTTTTACTCGCCTTTATCAAATAATGAAGATAAGGGGGGGTTGTTAATAATTGAACTACAAAGGTAGGGAAGCTCTTATGTTTTGGGGAAACAGAAGAATGACAGGTCAGAGTGATTCTTCTCGTTACCCTAAGCCTGCTCTTACTCTTTTTTGGAAGTAACGCGTTTCGCACCTCAATTAATCAGTAAGGGAAGTTAATGACTCTCTTCTCCAAGAAAACTCTTTATTTCTGCTTGTTTTTCCTCTAACTACAACACTCTTCAAGATTCAGTTTAAAAAGTGTCTTTACTATAGATATTCACTGGTCTTCCTAACAAGACTAAGTTTCCCTTACTTTGAACCTCCCACTGTTTCGTGCTCCATCTCTTATGATACAATCACCCTAAATGCATCCTCCAGTAAGTGTGCAGGTTTTCTCTTTCCTAAAACTTTACAAGCACCTAAAGAGCAAGAACTGTCTCAGCTACTCATGATCATTCAACAAACCACTACAAAACTTAGGATTTCTTACATTTTTTTGAGACAGAGTCATACTTTGTCACCCTTGGTAGAGTGCTGTGGTGTCTTAGTTCACAGCACCCTCAAACTCCTGGGCTTAAGCAATTCTCTTGCCTCAACCTCCCAAGTAGCTGGGACTACAGGTGCCCACCACAATGCCAGGCTATTTTGAGAGAGAAGGTCTTGCTCTGGCTCAGGCTGGTCTCGAACCTGTGAGCTCAGGCAATCCACCCGCCTCAGCCTCCCAAGTGCTGGGATTACAGGCATGAGCCACTGAGCCCGGCCTCTTACATTTCTTATTCCTCACAGTTCTATGTGTTGACTAGGTGAGTTTTTGTCTGGTGGATGCATTTAGTTGGGAGCAGAGAAGTGTCACTCGGACAGCAGGCTCAGCTGGAATAGGTGAGATGGGTGAGCCTCTCTTTCATCCCAGATGCCTTCAGGGCCTAATATCCTCAGGCAGTTCTTCAAGAAGGCAAAGGCAGAAGCTTCAAGGCCTCAGGAGGCAAAGGCTCCCACAGTGCTACTCCCTCCCCTTCCTATTGATCACAGCAGGTCACAAGACCAGTCTAGATTAAGGGGAAAGAAGTTGTGCCACTTCTCCATGGGAGGAATGGCAAATTGTAAAGGAGCGTGCAGTTTGAAAGGAATTGTTGAGGTTTTGATTATTTGTATGATCTATCCTCTGGCTAAAATAATTCACACCTCTATCTTATGCAAAACATACTAACACTTTCTCAAAATTTTAACTTAAACATTGTTAAGCTTATAGGTCATGATCCCATGACCCACGTTGTTTTCCATCAGATACAGAAGTAGAAAGACTTCTATGGTGCAGTGTCTTGAACACAGTGACTCTTGATCTAGAGACCTGTGAACTAAAACGTCAAGTTACCTGCCCATTCACACCCAACACACTGTGGCGTGAATAATTATAAAAGGCACCCTGATCAAAGCAAGGAAGCACAAGCAGTGTGTGGTAGCCTCACATTCACAGCAGTTTCAAAATCCAGCAGGACCATATTGCCAGTTCCCACCTATTTCAGGGACAGAAAAAGTTCTTGATATGAGTTTTTTTCTGCTACTTTGAAGTGATTGTTCTTCTTGGCAATTAGCTCTTGGTTCTTGATAAATTTTTTTAGAAATAACTTATGTTCTTTCACAGTCAAAAAGTAATTATATGAGGATATGGATGTGTTAATTAACGTGATGGGGCAATCATTTCACAATGCATACATATATCAAATTTAATATATACAATTTTCTCTGTCAATTATACCTCAATAAAAGTAAAAAGGAAGCAGAAAGAATCTATGTTTGCAGCTGAGTAGTGTTCTGAGTCTGCTTCCTGCCTAAAGATCATTGAGTGCTCAAAGGCCTCTTCTTTTTGAACTAAGTCTGTTTTAGTCCAAGCTAGCAGTGTTTTTACCAATACAATTTTCTTAAAAACATTATGGGTTTGCTATGAATCTTCTCAATGTTCCTGCTCTGCATCATGAACCACAGCTATTCACTTTCTGAGACAGACCTCCCATATTTTAAGTGGGTAGCTGCTTTGTGACCACACCGTGGGTTTCTTAGGTCCACTTTGTCTAACTGAAAGTGTCTATGAGGCAACATCTTAATTCTTTCTAAGGTTTTAACAATAGTTCGGTATCCACAGCCGTAAGCTAATCTTTATGTTGAGGCTATCTCATATATTGATAATTGTTTGCTAACAGGAGAACCTGAGACTATAGAAGAGTTTTATCTTTGAACCCAAAAAATCCTGGTCTTTTACCTCTCCTCTGAATCACTCTTACAAACTGAAGAGTCCCTTTTCTCATTCATCTCTTCCTTGACACGATGTGTCATACCCAAGAAAAGGTGCCAGTTGACACTTTTAACTCTTTTTCATTTTCACAAGTTCCTTAGGTACATTTTCCATGCTCTATGTTACCTCCAAAAAGTCTTGCAGATGATCCACTGTCCCATAACGTGGGTCGCCTTTCTCCCGCCTGTGACAGTGATTTCTTTACTGCTCTTCCAGCCTTTACGAACAGCCTTTTCACTGCCTTTCAGCCACCACCCCCAACCCAGAACAAAAACCAATGTCACGTGTTTTAAGTCCTTGTTATAGCAGAGGTACCAGTTTGAGTCCGTTGTCTAATTTTGCATAGGAAACTATATCAAAATTCAGTGATTAAAGTAAGAGTGATTCATCATTTATCATGATTGTGACTTGACTGGTAGGCTCTTTGCTGGCTTTTCCTGGGTGTGCCCGTGTGGCTGCATTCAGGTACGGTTGGACTTAGCTCCTACATCTGGGGAGCAGGACCCCTATCTCCAAGTGATCTTTGATTCTAGACGTCTATACGGTCTGGCGGCTACAGGGTTCCAAGAAAGGAAGGGAAAAAGCTGCAAAGTCTCTTGAGGTATAGGTTCACAGATTTTTTTTTCACCACAGTCTCATTGTTAAAACAAGTCACGTACCCAGCCAGGTCTGATGAGATGCAAAAAGAGCCTCCACCTCTGGACAGAAGCTGCAGCACAGTCATACCACAGAAGGGGTGTCGCTTGAGATGGGAGGGATTTGTGACCACTGAACAATGCTCACAGAAGCCACATCCTATTAATATTTGTATTCTTTACAGCATGAAGCAGATCACCTAACATAAATAAGTGCTGTCACAGGTATCTATTGAAATAAAAGAGAAAGAACTGAGGTCAGTAATTCCAAATCTGATGTCCTATATAAAACAGACTTACCACTCTGATACTTTCAAAGGCATTTTCTTCTGATTATTTGGAGGATTTCACTCCACATAATAAATTCAGCCAGAAAAGTGATGATTTTATCTTTTAATACTTGAAAACCCTACAAGCACGGTTCCTTCACTTAAAGGATTTTCAACTTGACAACTTTCATGAATACAATATTCAGGCTATCATTAAGAACGTGCTAAAGTAGATCTCTTTATACTAGAGGCAAAGAAAAGTCACACACATGAATATATATATATATACTTGGCCAGACACGTCCCTGAAAATCAAACCAGTAAGAAATGTAAGATCACCGCAGAGAATTCAAAGTGAACGTTTTAAAGAATATAGTCATTTTTTTTCTCTTTAGTTAAAAAGGGGGAAAAACCCATGGTTTATGTATTGCAATAAATTTTACCTTGAAATAATCTAAATGATTTTAAATCCTAGCAATATAAAATGTATTTGGTGTCAAGCATGAACTCCTACAAACGTCGGAGTGTTCTAGTTGCACAATAATGTTCTACTGTTTAAAATCCAGAATCTCATTTTGTCAATACATTTCTGTTTGTGAATGAATAGAAGAGTGAACAAGAAATTTCCAATCACTTTTAGTGCTATTATTTTCATATAAATATTTTCTCTTCTCAAGCAGCACTTTAAACTCAAAGACTATGTATTATTCACTTCCCCATAGCAAGCTCAGAGCCTAACATTTAGTTGGCCCCTCAATCTTTGCTGAATTAAATCAAATTGAGTTTCTGGTTCCAATTTCAGCCTTGACTTAAAAGTTTCAAGTTTTCTGGCTCGGCGCCTGTGGCTCAACGGGCTAAGGCACCAGCCATGTACACCTGAGCTGGCGGATTCTAAGCCCGGGCCCGCCAAACAACAATGACAGCTGCAACCAAAAAATGGCCGGGTGTTGTGGCGGGCGCCTGTAGTCCCAGCTACTTGGGAGGCGGAGGCAGGAGACTCGCTTGAGCCCAGGAATTGGAGGTTGCTGTGAGCTGCGATGTCATGGCACTCCATCCAGGGTGACAGCTTGAGGCTCTGTCCCCCCCCAAAAAATAAATAAATAAATAAAAAATAAAAGAGGAAGAAAGGGGAAAAAATAAAAACAAGAAGAAAGATTCAACCCAGTGGGACAGAAAAATGCTATAGGGTGAACATGACCTCTCTCTGCAGCCCCTTGAATATTCGGTACAATTTTAAAATGCAATCAACATTTAGTAGAGGGGGACTTTTTAGTGGGAAAGAGAAGGAGCTAAGCTCTGCATGAGATTGGTATGGGGCAAAAGAGTAACAGCACAGTCAGAGGCAATACAGACTTAGAGAAAACCGTGAGTAAGCAGAAGCCTCGGGGAGATCTGTGAAACTGGGGGCAAGTGCCAGGAACAGGAAGACCCTGGCTGCTCTACAAGTTGCATATGTCTCTATTAAGTTCTCAGGTTGCCTAAGCCTTAGAAACGTTTCTTAAAAGGGTGTATATATCACATAAGCAACCAGCCTAGAATCCTCGCTTTTATAAGATTCATAAAATCATGGAGAGATCTAGATATCTCTCTCAAGCAAAGACATAGGCACTGCAGATTATTTGTTTATTAAACATGTTATTAAGCACCTACTGCAGGCCAGACACTGTGCTACATCGGGGATATCAAGATGAACAACAAAAAAAAAAAATATGCAGTTCGGCACCGTAGTTCGGTGAGTAGGGCACCAGCCACACACACCAAGGCTGGTGGGTTCAAGCCCAGCCCAGGCCTGCTAAACAACAATGACACTGTAACCAAAAAATAGCCAGACATTGCAGCAGGCACCTGTAGTCCCAGCTGCTTGGGAGGCTGAGGCAAGAGAACCACTTAAGCCCAAGAGTTTGAGGTTGCTGTGAGCTGTGATGCCACAGCACTCTACCAAGGGCCACATAGTGAGATTTCTGTCTCAAAAAAAACAAGAATGCAAACTTTTAAATTTTACTTAATCAAGTTCTGTAGCATTTATAAAGAACTTCTACTATTTTTTTTTTTGAGGCAGAGTCTCACTATGTTGCCCTCTGTAGAGTGTTGTAACAACACAGCTCACAGCAACCTGAAACTCTTGGACTTAAGCAATTTTCTTGCCTCAGCCTCCAGAGTAGCTAGGGCTACAGGCGCCTGTCACAACTCCCGGCTAGTTTTTTGGTTGTAGTTGTCATTGCTGGTTGGCAGGCCTGGGCTAGGTTCAAACCTACCAACTCTGGTGTATGTGGCTGGCGCCCTAGCCGCTTAGCTACAGGCGCCCAGACAACTTCTATGAGTTTTATTCTACCTGATCTTCACCCCAACCTTGTATGTTAGGCAAAGCAAGGATGATTATCCCACTCTACAGATAAGAAGATTAAGGAACTTGATTCTTCATCAGTGTACTCTGCATTTCACCCCACTACACTATTCTAAATAAGATGCCGTGTAAACATTTCCTGTTAATTACAAACTCCTTAGGCAGACACAGGATAGAATTCTAAGTGATAATAGTTTCCAATTCACAGTTGCAGGCTTTCTCTCAAAACCTCTATCAAACTATAAGACATTAAAGGAAATTCTAAAAGAGCATGTCTGCTATTTGCTCCGTCTGTCAAGATATGAATCACTGAATCACCAAAACCGGCAGAGAGAAGGACCGTTTCAAGCACAGAAACTGGCCTTGAGTAGGTTTAGTGCTCTCCCTGCCTCCTTTTCAGTACTTTCATTCTGCAGGTGTGTTCTCACAAAAAGAAAAAGAGCTACCCCAATGTGTAAGGGACTTAGGAAATTACCCCCTCTTAGGAACACAAGCATTTACAAAAAAAAAAACAAACAAACAAAAACCACTGCAGAGACAGGCGCCGTCAGAGAAGACCTATGTAGATAGGGAGACTCCTGATGCTTTGGGAGACTGGGGGTGTTGAGAGGTAGGGAGTTGTGCTTGCCTTCATTTCCCTTTATGTAGGGGGAAAGAAACAAATTGCAGTAGGTAGGTCCAATTTACAACTGGAACTAACACTAAGTTAATTCTGTGCTCTCTTTCATCTCTAAAATTCCATCACTTTAAATCTGAATCAGAGCAGGGGAAGACAGGAAGAGAAGTTAAAGAAGAAGATTTATAAATATAAGGAAGGAGTCAAGAAACAGCCCTCTAGTGCATCACGAGTCAGTAGTGTCAAGGGAAGATGCACTAACAACCAATCCCCAAATCTCAATACCTTGAAATATAACAAAGATTATTTCTCTTTCATGTATATGCCCATTAGGGATAGGCCCTGGTTATCACGGTCGCTCAGTATCCAGGCTAATGGAACAACCACCTTGAATGCTAAAGGAAAAAGAATGTTCTGTAGGATCTTGTACTGGCAATTAAATTATCTGGCCCAGAAGGGACACTTGTTACTCTGGCTCACAGTTCTTTAACCAGAGCTAGTCACATGTTCGCAACCAACCACTAGAGGGCCAAAAAGTACAACCCTACCAGGTTCCCAGAAGGCAGAAAGTCCAAAAGATTTTCTAAAGAGCATTATTGTCTACAGGTCCAGCTCCTGGAGGTCTAGGCTCACGTGACCCATAAAGGGACTACAATCTGTCCTCATCCCATGGCCTGGAGTACAATTAATTAATAATATGCCCTAAAAATGGAGGAAAATGAAGGTGCCACTGATAGCCAATCTTCTCATTTTTAATTGCCAATTTTGGAAAATGAGGTAATACAGTAAAGTGATCATTCTTAAAGCCCTTTGATTCCTCTTATGTCAGCAGCATGCCTAGTAGGGCCCAGAGACATCCTTGGAGTACACCCCATGCACATCAAGGTAGATGATTAAGCACTGTGCTTTTGGTGAACACAAATGGTGGCCCCAGCTCTCAAGATGTCTCTGACTCGATATCAAACATATTTTGATTTTTTAAAAACTCATTTGAGCTAATAGAAGTCTTAAAGGCTTACTTTCTGGATAAAATTTTGAAGTCATCCAAATATTATCTTCAGAGCTGCCAGAAGACAGCTGAATTTTGCAAAACTAACAATGCTGCCTCTGTGCAAAGCATTTAAAACAAGACAAGGGGTGAACCCCATGAGCGAGAAGCAACTCAGTGATCCACAAGGCCCAGATGCAGAGAGCCAAAGGGTGTGGTTATGCCACACTGATGACCAAGGGAAAAGATTCATTCTTTCAGAACTCTCTCCCTGCTCCAGTCCACCAAGCTCTCTTGGTGTTTGCTCTCTGTGCCTGGGGGAGTCATTTCAATATTATGAATCAGTAACGAAGACACTTCAGCATCATCGTCACAGTCACACACAGCGTCATCTAGGAATAAGATTCTACACATAGACTCTCTAGGAATGAGATTCTCTCTCTCATCTAGGAATAAGATTCTACAAATAGACTCTCTCGTCTAAGCTCCTTCACAACCATCTGAGACAGATGTTATTGTGTCTGTTTTAAACTGAGGAAATGTAAGCTAAAAGTTATACTTTCTTTTCCAAAATTTCTTTGTTTTGTTTTGTTTGAGACAGAGTCTCACTTTGTCACCCTGGGTAGAGTGACATGGCATCATAGCTCACAGCAACCTCAAACTCTTTGACTCAATCTATCCTCCTGCTTCAGCCTCCCAAGTAACTGGGACTACAGGCGCCCCCCACAAAGCCTGGCTATTTATACAAACAGGGTCTCACTTTAGCTCAGGCTGGTCTTGAAATCCTGAGCTCAGGCCATCCACCACCTTGGTCTCTCAGAGTGCTAGGATTACAGACATGAGCCACCGCACCCAACCTTAAGATTTCTCTGATAGTAACTGGTGAACACAATATTCAATCCCAGGACTTATGCCTCCAGAAGCCATGCTCCTCACCTACATCTACCTCGTATTTTCTAAATGCCAGATCAATCATCCTCACCTAAAAAGGTTTCGCAAATCGAATTTACTAATGTGGGTGATGTACAACTCTTAAAAAAAAAGAACAATTTTCTCCTAAGGTGAAATGGATCGAAACCTTTAAAAATGAGTCTTTGGTGTAGCAGCTATTGGCACGATTGTCTTCTTTTATTTTCACCCCTTTGAAGACTGAAAATCATGAGCAATGAGGATGCTGCTGTAACTCCCTAACTTAATTTATACTCTGGAGCCCCAAGAGTCTAAAGGGCACAACATCAGACAATGTTTCTCTTAGCATTTCACTGTTCAATTAATCAGCAAGTTAAAATATAAACGACGACTAACTTTAGGCTCCAAACTCTACAGAACATTCCTTATCTCTGACACCAGGTTCATCTGGTTTCCTGGGGACTCCCAGGTCAATACTGGCTCGCGCTGATCCACTTTGATTTCTGCTTGCTCCGGAATCTAAACTATGTGGCAGGCAGGCAACCAGGAGTTACAAGCACATAAAGTAAGTAACCAGACATAATCTCTGACTCCTTTGGATAAGGAAGCTGGGGCCTGGATTTTCTCTCTTTTGTTATTGTGCTTCAGGCAGAATCGCCTTATCAGAAAACAACCAGATCCCTGGCCTGCCCCTGAAGGGGCTATTAAGCTAGTCCCTGCCCCAAAGTACTGGAGCAGCGAATGTTGACTATTTGTATTGGCAGAGTAGGGTCAAAAATTATCAGTGTACATTGGTCCATATACTGCTGGGTAGATTATTAGATAGTTGAATGAAAGGGGAAAACTTGGATTTCCAGTGCAAAAGAAAATCAATTCTTTTTCTTAAATGCTTCCATCAGTAGCTTCTAAAGTGATCTGAGACAATGGTTTAGGGGTTTTGCTGACTGCGAAACGCTGGCATTTGGTGCAAGTCAGGAGTGAGAGGTCAGCTCCCATTTGGACTTTGACTAATTTGCTCTGGTATGTTATCTTTTTTTTTTTTATTTGTCATTAAAAATGTTTCATGCTCCATTCTATGTATATGTCAAAATTTCTTGATTTTCATGCCATTGACAAATCCTTTTTACTAATTCAGGGGATTATAAATATGAAGTGTGTTGAAAATCATTTTTAGCAATTCAGTTCAATGCCACCTGTTTTACAGATAGAAAAACTGAGTCTCAGTTCTTTTCTTTTCTTTTTATTTTCTTTCTTTTCTTTTTTTTTTTTTTTTTTTTTTTTTTTTTTTGTGTGTGGGACCGGATTTCTTTGTGGCCCCGGCTGGCCGGATTATAGGTCCCTGAAGCCTGTCACTCCTGGGCTCCAGGGATCATCCCACCTCAGCCTCCAGAGCAGCTGGGACGACAGTCACACCCCACCAAGTCCAGCTCATAGATGAATATCCCTATGTGTGTTGAGAC